>JAOWCC010000176.1:0-34664 GCA_030867875.1 Actinernus sp. WN-2022 | reverse complement strand
ACGAGAGCAGCTCCTCCACGGAAGAGAGCGACAGTGAAGAAGTAGAATCGCTAACCCGGATGGATTTTCTCCCGGCACAGCACAAGGACACCCAATTGAGTGACGACACCGCTCACGAAGCGCTGACGAAAATCCTGTGCAACACCACGCAAGCGACGCAGACGGAACTTCCCGTCGACGAGTCTAGACCGGAACGACACGACACGCAACGACGACGACACGCAACGACGCGATCCAACAAGCGCAGAGCAGCTGGTGCGACCAATTCGTCGTCAAGCGGAAACAAGCAGAGGAAAGGTTCGTCGCAGCAGCGTGGCGATGGCCCAACGGAACCAGAGAGTGAGGGCACTTCAAGCCAACTCGTAGCTCCAGGCTGCTACGACCTGCCAGCAGTTGGTGTGCCCGCTGGCTTGGTCAGCGATGCCTTACCAGACAGCGCCTCGCTGAAGAGCTTGTGAGACTACACGGCCAGGAACCGCCCGTTTACCATGCAGGTAAGAGTCATGCACTATTCTACGTCTGCATGCACGCTCTCCTATATATACGTTCTATCGACGCAATAAGCGTACAGTCTGTTCGACTTGGGTTTCGGGCCTGCTGAGTTTGTTTGTATTCCGCCCTTGCTCCGAGGGTTTTTCTCCCTAAACCTAAATGCGATCTGTGGTTTAACCAGGTCCTGCCTTTGACCAGCCCCTATGGTTGTTTCGGGTCCCCGTTAAGTAATAGTCCAGCTAAGAACTAGGCAGTCCAACGGCAAGGAATGTAGAAAGGTGCTAATTTTCTATTCTTCTTTCTCGTAATTTCATTGGTTGATACTCATAAATTCAATAGAAACCCATCGAAATAACGCATTTTCCTTCGATAATTTTGGAGGTTTGAATTTAGTTTTGATCAAATGGTTTCATTTCGAAGAATATCGTATGTGGGGAAAGTTCTCGAATTTGCGATTGAAAAATCTTTTGTTTTCTCCATTTCTGATTGGCTGGACGGCAGTTGCTTTGAGTTTTCTCAGCATAACCAATAGTTTATTTTCTGGGTGTAATTTCTATTGTGGACATCTCATACAGCACTTAAGGCATATTCAAGCAAAATCGTATGTGGGATATGCTCATTGCCGCAAGCCTATTGTTCTTTGCCTAGTTCTTATGCGGACCATTACTTAAAATTCAGAGTTTTCTTTCGCTCACTCCTTTTTGTTCTTCTTTTTTTTTTTCCCTTTCTTTTTCATCTTTGGTTTGGACAGGAAATTCGAAGCTCTTGCCGCCCTCCCGATCCGAACAACGTAGACTTCACCAGCGCACGAGAGGTGCACAGATTGGCCGAAAACCTCACAGCAGCGTACCAAACGAGTGGCGCGCAGGCCGTACTGCAGCGACTGTGGAACGTGTGCAAGGAAGACTGCGACTGTGCTGCGGACAGCTGCTCTTTGAAATCGGGTGGCTCGCTGCGCGACGCTGTGAACTGCGAAGGATCAGGTTGTCGCGTCTGTGTCTTCTTCACGCAGCATGCCAAGCTGACAGAGGACAGCGTGGGATTTGCCACCGACAAAAATAAGCGTCTTGCTGTACTGTTGGACCTCTCGACGGCTGTGGCGAACCTTTTCCCGCGCCACAACTTGGAGCACGGAGCACAGCAAAAGAAGAGACGCCTGAAGGAGGAACTGTCGTCTGTGCTGTGTTGCCAGGAAAACAGACTTGGATGCATTCGAGCCTTGGGAAAGCTCGCAGAATTCGTGCCACGAATCAGATGTGTGCAGCTGAAAAGCGGCTGGTCGCAGTTTTGGCCGCAACTTCGCAAGATCGCCAAAGCGGTCAACAAACAGCCCAGCACCGAATGCAAGTTGGTGGTATTGGCCGCTTTGAGATTGCGTATCCCTGCCGCCGAGTGGGGCTTCTTTTTGTCAACGGGGACACAGGAGGAAGCCAGCATAGTCCGGAAGACTTTCCTGTCTGACCCACCGTCGCCAGAAGAGACGATTGCCTCCAGTTCAGCAGTTGTTGTAGTGCCGCAGCACGCGAGGTGAACAGTTCCACGTTTCCGTGTTCGGTCGGAATGTCCACCTATATACGAACACTAGTTTTGGTTACTCTTATATTAAGTCACGTGAGTGTATTTGTTTCATTATTTCAAACAGAGACTTTCAAAGTACTTTTGCCAAATACAGTTGAACAAAGGGAGGTCTCTCGATTGATGACGGAAATTATTGAGTAAGAGGTCCTTTAAAGGCCTCCTGCAATTCGGACTGGACGGCATTTCAAAGTCCGCGCAGTTAGTTCCAGTCCTGGAACTAATTGCGCGGACTTTGAAATCAACGCGTCATCTCCCCTTAGATTGACTAATATCATCAATTGTCAAAATCGCTAGAATTGATTATAATCATCATTCTAAGACAAATCCTAACCCGAACTACAAACCGAACCCTAACCATCGGACGAGTTCACGGGTAAACGACGGGTTCTCACTCACCTAGAGCTAGGGTTCGCAGGTAAACAAGAAAGGAAGGTAAACGAGAGAAGAATTTGTTTTGAGCGCTCCTACTCGGGCTCGAACTCGTAACCGTTTGCGTGTAGTGCTTGGTAGTACAGACGCCATGACCACTACACTAAGCGCGTCTACCGCCGTTCGGAATTTGACAATTGTCTATCTTTATATATACTTGACTGGCTTTTAACCTCGAGGTTAAATTGAGGATTATAATAAATTTTAGCGATTTTGACAATTGATGATATTAGTCAATCTAAGGGAGATAACGTGTTGTTGAAATGCCGTCACGTCCGAATTGGAGGCATTTAAACATTACTTTAAAGAACGCCTTGCATGTCGTCGTCTCAATTAAGCCTCGGTCAGGCGTATCTAGCAAATGAAGAAAAACAAAACTGCCCTAGCAAACTGTACAGTGTAGGTAACTACATAGCTGGCAAATTGTTATTGCATGATCTACCTTAGTGTATGCGTTGTGCATTGCATGTGCATTGTGAAAGTAAAGAACTTTTAACGTACCACAAGTGTTGCTTGTTTCCATCACTGGCTATCGTATATAGTAATGACAGTCACACTTCGGTGCAGCGCAACCTTGAGTTCGTGAGCTGTCGAAAGAGTAAGACATTAAGACATTACTTTGATACTGCTTTTAAACTTCTCATGCAAGCATGTTACTCAAAGGCATGGTCGACTATTAGGAATTGTGATGAATTAACACTCTCAATTCGCCGGCCATCTTTGTCGGTTTTAAATGAAATACTGACTCTAGAAATCTTTAATGAGGCGTTGATCGTGACGTGTCACCAAAGACACGAGAATGGGCCGGTCACATTGCATTTTTTTTAAGTGCTGCTTATCTGATTACACTTCTGGTTGTTTCTAAAACTCCGTTGGAATTGGTCGACATTTTGCCATTGGAGGTGAGAAAGTTGCGATAAATTGCTTCCAAGAACAACGGGGTCGCCTGATTCTCTATTTTCGAACTATCTATACTATTTAGAAGCGATACGCAAGGAATTGTTACTTTAAAAATGCAATGTATCCGGCCCATTTCGAGATGCAATTTCCTATACTCAGGCCTGATTCTCAAACGGCTTTGTAATGCTTAGTGATTGGACAAGCATAATCTCCATAATGCCACGGTGCCTACAACTCAAGTCTATGCAGACAACATTCACTGAAATCGTTAAAATAATACAGCTGCCTCGACCCCCGGGCTAACCACGGAGATATGTGGGGGAATCACGCAGGAGGATTGAATGCAAACATTGCCCCTGGGGTCGGGGAAATGCTTGACTTTGTTCTAGGGTTGGAAAACTGGGGTGGGGGGATTTGTTCCTTAAAGATACTATGAAGGTCAGTGAAGTGTTAATTAATAAAGTTCCATTCTCTGTTGAAAATAGAGTGTTCAATGCTATTGAAATAACGTTAGTAACGAGATTCCATGCAGTAGTCAATTCATGCAGGTCCAGCGATCTCATTTCGTGCAAAATGACGGGGGATTGTATAGGTCGTGGAAGACCTAACCAGGGGACTTTGAAAGGGACGATTCCCCTACCCCTGGGGGAAATCGTCAAGATTTGTTCTGTCCCCCTGGTCAGCCCGGGGGTCGACCCCTCGGGGAAGCCGCTGATAGGTGCATTAGTTTAAAACATTCTTCTTGGGGTTATAGTATTAAGGAGTCAAACACACGGATCGACTCCTAAACTCGAAACAAGCTAATTATTTCACATTTCATGGATCACCATCAAATATTTTCTCGCGCGCGTGATTGGTTGAATGTGTCACGTGACCTACAAGCGCGCCTCAAAGAAAATATTTCAAGGATGATAACAACAATAACCTACATTGCGGCCTTGATATTTGTCCTTGGACTGAGATTATCTCATCCTAGAAGCTCTCGGGAACTGTTCTCTTTTCGGATCAGATAATGTCCGCGGACGAAATATCAGGGCATATTTCCACGCCACAAATAGGTCATTGTATTTATATCTTTAAGTTATGCAGATATTTATACACATTTTAGACATACCTGATTTGCACTACATCAGTTCATCACCAACAAAAATAATAGACAACGGACATATCCAACGAACAGATCTAAAGAGCAACAAATATGGAATAGGTCAGTTTAAATGCCCGAAATTCTCGCCTTCTCGGTCGGCCATTTTGACCGCCACTTAACTTATGACCAACTCAACACTTACTGGCTTGCACTTACAAATAAGAAACATGTACCAGCGCGAACCTAGAGTCCTATAGAACTACGGGCACAGTTTTTTAGCTCCTCAAATCACCCTCTTCCCACGCAAAAAGAAGAAATAACATTCTCGACCCAGATCTACTCCGACACAGGTAGCCCGCACAAACGTAAACAAACCTAGTCTTCCCGCCTACCATCATGCATCAGTCAGGGCACGTGCTAAAGCCAAAATCTTCATCGCACTTCGCGTGATCGGTCGAGGAAATGGACGAGAGCAGGTCTTTCGCCTCTCCACAGCCGAAGATAGTGAATTACGAATCGTCGGAGGGGGAACAGTCCGTAAGAGATACATCTCCAGTACAGGGCAGTTTTGCCAACGACAGCACAAGCGAAAGTGAACACGATGTGTATGTGTCATCAGCGGAACCTCACCTCGAAATTGTGCCCGAATATTCCTCCGACTTCTCCTCTTCCCTAAGCCCTTCATATTCTGCTAGTTCGGACAGCAGTAGCACTTCCTCTGACCCCTAGTGTGGTGGAATTGGAACGTAATCTAAGTGACGTGGAACAAATTTTGGATAATGAAACTACTCCTCAGCTCAACCAAGTCCAGCAAAGCCTATCACTTCCTCTCAGCTCTCAAGAAGATCAACAAAGCCAAAGACCTTGCAAGAAGCAACGTACGAATAGTACTGCATACGCGCTAACCGTTGCTCAGATGCCATCAAAAGTCTCAAAAATCCTCTCAGATGCCGCGAACTTTTTCACAAAGACTCTAAATTTAGAACGTCTTGGCCCACCTATATCCGAGGCCACCTTCTCCAAAGTTAAAGAGAGAATATGTTGTAAGTATAGCTTGATTTGTTTGGTATCACAGGGTTACCTAGTAACGCTTACTGTTATAATCCCCCATGTAACTTTGACATGGTCTCAAAAAGTGTAAGCAATATGTAAGGTTTGCCAATTGCCCACTACCTGGACGGCAGTATATCAAATAATTAAGCACTGTATACAGGCAGAGGTCTCTAATTCCCTTTCTCTCAAAGAGATCTCTGCTAGTAGGGAATGGTGAAGGGAAACTGCTGGATATGTAAATTGTTTATTCACAAAACAAAACTCTTTCCTATATTGTTACATGTAATACCATGAGCCCAAGTCGATCTACCAACCTTTGGAATGAATCACGTACAGCTAATTTTAATATTATTTTTCTTTCATTCCTTCTATATTGTCAGGCTACTTAGGATATCTGCACTCGGAACGAAACATGCCCTTGGTCAGTCTTGGCGACTCCGTCTTCCAAAATTCAAGCTGCATAGAAGGGTATCTGATTTATTTAACTGTGAGTATGTAACCTAGCTAGCATTCACCATGCCTCTTTGATGCTAAATCCCCTAGCCCCCCCCCCCCCCCCCCCCCACTACCATTGGGTTATCAACATGCAAGCAGAACACTTACTGTGGGACTACTTGTAATTATTGGGGTCACTTAGACAACAAGAATCCATTGCATTTGTAGAACAAAAACAAAGAATTTGAACTTTTGGTCACCGGTCACAGTGAACGAAGAGCCATTTATTCATTTAGAGCCATTCATTTGTTTACTCAGGCTTCTCACCACTTGTCATTTTCACTCAAACACACAGGACAGCAGGAAACTGAACCCAAGTACTGTTTCTAACCATGTGGGTGGTATTCTCTACATGCTCAAATATCTTAATCGCAGCTCGGCACCTTTGTACAGTGACGTTCCTCTCATCAATCAGCTGAGAAAAACGGCCACGCATTTACAGAAGCAAGGAGATTTGGAGCGTCCCACAACTACCCATGAACTAAAGGCAGTGAACCGCTGGTTAGATTGGTACGTACTTACATTATCAATACGTACTGCCTGCTAGTCAGTAAGTTATATAATCATGGCTGCAATAATAATAAAATTGTGCACAGTTTGCTGGCTGCAGTAAGTGGTGTTAAGTGCAGAGAGAAAACAATATGACTGGTATTGAATGAAGTAACTATTAGCTTAAGGACTGCATGCATGCATGGTTACGAAAAAAGAGAGCTCACATCAGACAAAACATGGCTTTGCTCTGTGAAATAGATATCCCACGTGTTATTGTCCACACAGCATGATCACATGCATAATTTGTATGTTGAATGCCCAATACATTTATTTGCATGCTTCTGTCAGAATAAAATTGCATATTGTATAATAATTCTAATAATTGCACATTTGTATACTAATTTGAGTTTATATTATTTTGCAACTGAATTGACAAAAAGTTTCTAATGAAATGAAATTTCTCTATAGGGAACAGATTGTGGGGTGTATGACGATGCAACGGCAGAAATTTGAGATGGCTAAGGGACTAAGCAAGGCGAGAGAGTGCATGGATCTTGTGTTATTGGCAATGTACTGTGAATTACCACCGGCTAGAGCTCTGGAGATCAGAACGCTTCGCATCTGCAGAGAAAGTCCACAACAGCAATTCAATGCTAGGGATTTTACTGGGAAGAATGTCCTACTGCTCAATAGCAGTGGAAGTTTAACTCTACACTTTCAAGATTACAAGACAAAAAAATATTTTGGACATGACCAGGTCACCGTGGAGGTAAGCAATATTGTCTGCTGTCTACATAAAGGGCCAAATTTTCAAATTAACTTTATTAAGTTTACACGTTTTTATTACAAATTTCGATTCCGTATCAAGTGATCGTGCAGTTGAATGGTAGAATGTTTTTTTTTATTTGAGTGTGGCATCTGCATGTATGAGTCATAGAGGTCTCCAAAATGCCAATGAATTTCACGTCAACCCCAGAATAATTTATTATACAAAAACAATAACATGGTACATTGTAGACGAGATACATGCATGACCTTTCATAATGATCTATGATGTCATTGTAGATTACTGCAAATGTTCAATTAAAATCAAATAACAGTTTCATTCACAAGGAGAAATAAATTACAGTAATTTTCTGGGTTGCAGACCTCACATTCAGTGGCATTTTGAAGATACAACCTCATGGATGCATACAATACTCAAATCAAGAAACATTTCACCTGCAGTCAATATGTGACAGGGTGACTAACAGCTAGCAGAAGTGAAAAAAGCTTTGAATGATTAGTCGTTTCTACATTGCAGGAAGGAAGCGAGCTGACCAGGATAATACGAGAATATCTAAAGACGTACAGAGCACAGCTATGCCATACGACAGATGACCAAAATTGTGTTTTTTTGGTGAGTAGAACCCAAGTCAGATTGTTTACAAATCATGTCAGTTAATTATTACCCTGGATTTGACTCATTTCAAATTATCAATGAATTATATTGGGCTATATGTGCATGTGTTTCACCATTTCCAAACAGTTGCAACTGGCCTAATATCTAACAGCAATAATCACTGGCTTACTGAAGTCTGTTAATTGTCTTAATAGAACTGATCAAGATTGTACATCATGTGTATTAATTTAGGCTAAGGGTGAATACTCCATTTCACTCATTTTGGTTAGATGTCATACACCCTAGTGCAGGTTGAAGAAAAACGAGTGTTTGTTGTTGACTGTCATGGACAAAATCTAGCCCTAACCATGTAGTTGATTCAATATCATGCACCCCTTGGACAAGTTGTTATTTCCTGTAAAAATTAACCCCTTTGGAATGAATTTGACAAAATATTCACTCTTGAGGGTTAATTTATTTCCACATTAACCCAAAGCTTCACCACTAAAGGTGAATGTTCAATCACATTCACGCCTTGCATGTTATTGTATTTCTCCCTTCTAGGCATCTAGTGGAGCTCCATTCTCTGGCCCGGCATTCACAAAGCACTTGAAACGAGTCTTTTTCAAGCTTACTGGTGTGGAAATATCGGTCAATGGGCTAAGGTCATCGTTTGTTACGTATGCATACTCTCAACGGTGAGTTTTATTCTTCTAAAAACTTTAGCTGAAATTATTGCAGCAATAGACATACTAGGCGAGAAGACCAATAAATATTTCAACAGATCCAGCTTGCACATTTGTTGTCCCAATTCAGGTCACCTGACTTTTCCCTTTTGTAATATTTTCTTGTTTTTCTCTATCCCAAAGAAGAAATTAATGTACCAACTTCTCTTACTGGAAAACAAAGTGCTAAATGTCACATGATCTCGATTGGGACAACAAATTATGTGTACAAGCTGGATCGTTCTATTTTTGTCTCTGATTTTGAACTCAGTTTATTCAAAGCATACCTTAATTCATTCAAAGCAACAGTCTTTGAACCTAGTAATGCATATACACCTATTTCAAACAAGGTTGATCAGAACGAAGAACTTAAAACTACAAATATTGAACAATAAGGCTCTATGGTTCAATGATTCAAAGACAATAGAGCTGTTGTTCAATGCTTGTAGTTAGTTCTTCGTTCTGATCAACCTTTTTTGAAACAGGTGTATTCTAAACACATTAACTAGGAGGTCCTGAAAATTATGTCACTGTACTGTAACATAGGTACATGCATCATACACATCATGTGCTGTTGGGATAATTCTGGAGTATTTGGTCCTCAGAGGTTATACCCCTGGCCCACTTTTTCAGACTAGCACAGGGGTTAATTCCTGTTCCCCCCCCCCCCCCCACCACCACCAAAAAAAAAAACCCAAAACAAAACAACAACAAAATGAAAACAAACCATGCATTGCATAATATATCACTTCTTTCTTTGGTCATTAAACATTGTGGACTTGATCCCTCCTGTTATAAAGGGCACAGTCCAAGATATGTGTTTTATTATTGGAAAATATTTATGACTATCAAGTTAATCTTCATATTGGAAAAGTAAAAAGTAATTAAACACTGCATATAGGTTAAATGAATTATTATTGCTTTACAGAAATTGCTCTGACTCGCTGAAGACCAGTTTAGCTTTGGCACTTCGTCACTCAAGAGAACAGGCCCAGAAAACTTATGACAAAAGGACAAGTGCAGAGAAAAAAGACGAGGCTGTTGCATTTGCACGTCAGTGTTCAGAAACCATTTCTCAATCCGAGGTCAATCGAGAAGAGCCCCCCCCAAGACCCTCGAAAGAACGAGAGTTCCAGCCTGGTCAATTCGTTGCTCTTGTTGAAGAACGGAGCACATTGAAAGAACCGAAGTTGTTGGTCGGTAGAGTTCAACACTATGTCAGTGACATAGACGTGTCTTTGCTTTGGTACAAACAGACAAATTCAAACAGGTACAGCCTTGAATTTGATGGATCACCATGGATTGAGTCGACTCATAGCTTGCATGCTGTCAAAATGACTCAAGCAAAAAACAATTCAGGCCAATATTTGCTGTCAACATCTGCCAGGACAATTCACAAGGCTGTCAAGGGAATGTAGTACATGTATATCAAAACAGTAGTGTACGTGTGGCTTCCTTGCTGTGTTTTTTCTTCCAATTTCAGCAGCAGAAAGCAGACATTAGTGTCCAGTATTTTGATGCAGCTCAGTTGTCCATTAATTGTCATTGTGCTGGTTAAAGTATGTAGTGATTACATGGATAGAGACCTTGATTTATGCAATTAATGGTGGCACAAACTCTGATTTCGAACATGCCTTTAATTTACACCTCTCAGCTCTCAAGAAGATCAGCAAAGACCTTGCGAGAAGCAATGTACGAATAGTACTGCATACGCGCTAACCGTTGATCAGATGCCATCAAAAGTCTCAAAAATGCTCTCAGATGCTGTGAACTTTTTCACAAAGACTCTAAATTTAGAATGTCTTGGCAAGAGCAGTAACATTAGTTGTTTATACTGTGTGCAGACCTTAATTATGCAATATTCGGGAGTATTGCACTTTTTATTTAAACTAGCTGGTCAGCAAAATTGAGCACTGGTCGGCACATAAGAAAATCAGCCTTGTCGGATAAATCATCATGTTCTGCTAGTTCGGACAGCAGTAGCACTTCCTCTGATCCTAGTGTGGTGGAATTGGAACATAATCTAAGCGACGTGGAACAAATTTTGGATAATGAAACTACTCCTCAGCTCAACCAAGTCCAAAGCCTATCACTTCCTCTCAGCTCTCAAGAAGATCAACAAAACCAAAGACCTTGCAAGAAGCAACGTACGAATAGTACTGCATACGCGCTAATTAACCGTTGATCAGATGCCATCAAAAGTCTCAAAAATGCTCTCAGATGCTGTGAACTTTTTCACAAAGACTCTAAATTTAGAATGTCTTGGCAAGAGCAGTAACATTAGTTGTTTATACTGTGTGCAGACCTTAATTATGCAATATTCGGGAGTATTGCACTTTTTATTTAAACTAGCTGGTCAGCAAAATTGAGCACTGGTCGGCACATAAGAAAATCAGCCTTGTCGGATAAATCATCATGTAAAAAATATGTGAAATGTGAGTGTCGTAGCTTTCAATTGAAGGGCTGTGTGCAAAATGGGCGTAAGTGGCAATTCTCCTTCAATTTTTTTTTTTTAAAGGCAAAATTTAGAACGTGATCAGGAGTCACTTACGCCCTTGTTGCACATAACCCTTCGATTGCTACAAAGTAATTAGACTGCATTCTTTTGAAGTTTTATAATTTCTGTTTATATTGACTGTTTTACAAAGCAGAAATGAACAAAACAAGACAAAAGGCTGCCAAGTCAGATCGACCGATTGATTTTGCTTTCATGCATGATTCGAACCCAGTACCCACTCCAGGGTATTGCATTAATGATCCCATGATAATTATTTGTTCCATTACATTTATTTAGCATTTAAGATGTTAGGGAAAATATACAAACATGCCATGGTTGGCTTGAGCCAGGATAGTTAAGGCCCTGGATGTGACCTTTTTGAAAGATTAACTGGTCACATCATTGTGTTATCTTTCTGCCAATCGGTACTAACTTGTATACATGTATGCATGTGATGTTATCTAGCTTGCCAGATTTTTTGTATTCCCTGCCCCCAAGTTAGTAATTAAACCATTGTCCTGATCTGGAAACAGGATTGAGAGAGAGAGAGAATCTCATGGACATGTCAGGGGTAGGGTCAGGGATTATTGCAAACTAATTTATGCCCCATTCACACCAACTAAAACTGTTTGTTTACCTAAACCCTATCAGCTTGAATGTGCTTTAAGTAACATGGGGTAAACATTACATCGAACAGCTTGTTTAGCCAGGGTCTATCAGATCAGGTTGCAACTAGTTTAGCGTCAAGCAAGTACAATGTGGAAACATATATTATTTTAAACTTGTTTCTAAATTAAACAGATTTTAAATGATGATTTAAAGCTTTGGTGTGAATGGAGCATTATAAGTCATTGTAAAATTTAATGTGTGCACAAATGATATCAATTGAAATAAACTTCAATGATTGTCTTAAACAAAAACGTTGTTGTACTTACTCTCGCACAGTTTTGGCCAGTGGAAGCTGTCCAACAATGAAATGAATTGCAATGCATATTTTTTTGCTCTTGTGACCCCACATAGTACAAGCTTATTTTAATGGGTGGTATTAGCAAACTTCAAAATGCTGTTTTCGAAAAAAATCCAATCTATTGAAGGTTGAAAAATTACATTTTCAAACAGGTTCTTATAATCTTGCAGTTATTTATGACGTGGGAAAACAAGGGACAGAAAATGTGAGCCTTCATGAGAATGCAATTAGCTTTTTTAAAGAAAACCATGGCCTAGCTAGCGGGGTCAACTCAATGTAACCAGGTTTTAAAATCGGATCAAAATTGTTTGGTAGAGCCCAAGAAGTGTCTGTCAACCATACAGTGTGTCACCCATGTGGGAGTTGAACCCACTCATCTCTGGTAACATGTTACCCGAGATTACCCCTTTGGGTGGTTACGTTGCTGATGGTTGCCTCCTTGTGATGGGGCTGGAGTTTGTATTCAAATCCTTTCTTTGCCAAAAGCAATAGATTTGGCCACACTAGCTATGAGCCATTTCGTAAACATGGAGTGTGCAAATTGACACAAATTCAATTCCAATTTAAAACAAAAAATGCCACATTTAAATTATTATGTTTACCAAGTTTTAGGGTATTTGAGCAGATATAAGTACTGATCATGAATAAGAAGTGTTTCAATTTTTTGGGAGTACTGAACTCTTGCTGTTCAGTTCTTATTTACTCCAACTGTCCATCTCAAACTCTTTAAAGGGAACCCCAACTGTTGAAACAAGTTGCTGTTAAATTGTTGGCAATGTGGTCTAAATTAAAAATATGTTGGAAAATGCATTTGTTTTAAAACAAAATCAATACAAGTATGGCTCTGATGACATTTCGCGGCTGGCCCTATTGTCAAAAACAATAGACCTTTTGTTGTGTAACAATAGGGACAACCGTGTGACGTCATCAGATCCAAGATGGTGGCGCCCACGCCCAAAATGGCTCATACTTGTATCCAATTTTTAAACAAATATGTGGAAATATATTTTCCAATTTGTTCAACAGATTTTTAATTCGGACCACATTGCCAACAATTTAACAGCAACTAATTATTGGATTACATTTTCACACATGGCCACAGCTCATAATGTGAATCAATTTAAAAAGGGCCTTGAAATCTGATATTAAAAATTCCATAGTTTTTTCTTGCTTTTGGAAGATAATAAGACTGTTTTGCGGCAAGCCTTGTATTGTAGTTATGAATTTTATTAACCTTAATAAAGAAAGAATGAAAAACAGAAGGTAAGAGATGATTGTGAAATTTGTACATAAATATTGAAATGTGCAGGGTGACAAGATCAATTTTTTTTATAATTTTTAAAGACTTAAACAATGAGCTTGAATGCTCATCAAATCTAGAAAACGTAATGATACGCATTGCCTTTTTTTGTAAAATAAAGAGCAGTTGAAGGGTAGTTTCATATGTATTCCCCCAAGTAATTATCCCATAGATCAAAAATGGATATATCAAAGCATAATAAAGATTTAGAAGAATATCTATACTAATATAATAGCGAAGTTTGGAAAAAATGGCAACACTTCTTTTGATCTTTTTAGCAATGCATTCTACTTGTTGTTGTTTTCAACTAAGATTTGAATCGATTAAGATACCAAGGTACTTAATACAAAAGTCTTGCTTTAGATGCTTATCACTTATAGTTAACTTAAAATTTGAGACCTTAAATTTTTTTTGTGGGGGATGAAAGATAACAAAATTGGATTTTTCTATGTTAAGTGAGAGCTTGTTAGCACTGATAGCCAGATATGAACATTGTTTAGTTCAGCATTTATGCTTGTTTCAAGTATTGAGAGATTCTTGTGTTCACTGAAAAGATTTGCATCATCTGCAAATAGATGAAAATCAAATAGATCTGAAGAATGATGAAAGTCATTTACATATAATAAAAAAGGTAATGGACCAAGAACAGATCCCTGTGGAATTCCACAAGATACAGTACTCTGATCTGATGTTACATACATTATTTACAGTAACAACTTGTTGTCGATTACTAAGATATGAAACAAACCAATCTTTGGCAATACCTCGGATACCATAGTACTCTAATTTCTTAATCAAGATTTTATGATTAACCGTGTCGAAGGCTTTACTGAAATCTAAGAATATTCCACAGGAATAGTTGCAGTCATCTATTGCTTTTTGAATTTTATCAATTATACAAAGAACTGCATGATCTGTAGAATGTTTTGCACGAAATCCAAATTGCTTATCAAAAAAAGTGTTTTTTTTCCCAAGGAATTTAAGTAATCTATCATACATTATTTTTTCTAAAAGCTTATTTAAAAGACTGAAAGAAGGGAAATTGGGCGGTAGTTGCACAAGCAAGTTTGAGATCCTTTTTTTATAAACAGGAATTATGTTTGCTAGCTTAAAATCACTTGGGACAATACCAGCCATAAAGAGATATTCCAGTGGCTTTGATCGATAACAGTTTTTTAGAATTTTAAGTATGGATATTGGTATACTAAAGGGGCCTGTGGCTTTACCAGATTTTAAACTAGCAATTTCATTACTATAGTGGTAGGAAAGACAAAAAAGATGTTACACGTTGGTGTAGTTAGATACTCTAGTGGTGTTTTGTGTACATTAGGTATTGTACTTGCTAATTCTTTACCTACGTTAGCAAAATATGTATTAAAAGCATTTGCAACGAGCTTAGGGTCAGTTATTTCACAATTATTATCTACAATCATTATAGATATCTGGCTAGCCTGGGGCTTGAAATGAATAATTTGTTTAATTCCTTTCCATATTCGTTTACTATCATTAATGTTATCAAAGAAATATTTATTGTAATATTGTCTTTTACTTGCCTTTAAGAGATGTTTTAATTTATTTCTATAAAATTTAAATTGTGTATGATTTAAGTAAGTAGATTTTGTCTTAATAAATTTTCTATATAGTTAATTTTTAATCTGAATGCGAAGGGATGTTTCGCGCCAATGATCTAATGTTGATTGAAAAGTAATAATAAATGCTACCATATTCGATGACTAATATATGTCCAGTGCGATAAAATGAAAAAAACAAACACGATTTACGTACGCTGAAAGTGGAAAGAACGTACGTGCGCACAGATATCGAACGTACGTGCAGAGATATGTACGTGATTCATAGTACGTGCGTCATCGTCGCACGTACGTCATTGTACGTGCGTCGCTTCTCTTACCTCGCCCTATAAATAAGGAGTGTCTCGACTAACCAGTCAAACAGTGTGAAGGGCCATGGACGAGAATACTACCAGTCGAACGGGACCAATGGACCAATTTCTTGGTGAAACTTCCAGTATGCAGCGAGAAAGGTCAGTGATTGCAGTCAATAATTTAGTCTTACGTACTGTTAATTCAAATGAATCAAATTGTTGCATTCTGGGTAATTAGCACTCGCTTAGGAAGGATCCGATAGACAATTTTTTATGGATACAAATTGCGCAAAATTATCCATTTAGCTCGTGTTTTTAGACTCGTTCTTCCATTAAGACCCTCGCGTAAGCCTTCTTCCTTTATTTATCTTGTATCACAGAAGATGTGTAGCTAAATTTACGTTACTAGAACAATAGCGCTGCGCGTGAGGTCTAAAAATAGTGTCTGAAACGAGACCCCCCGCAAGGGTCAGACAAACATGGCGCGAAATACAGTGTTTGTATGGGAATCCGATGCCAAATAATTTCCGTAAAATCGAGTGTCTGAAATATTCACTGTCAGCAAACTGAAGATACCAGGTAAAAGATTAACTAATCAAAATTTGAGGGATGTAGCTGTGCTGGGAAGCGTGCAATCGTGTTTTCAGTTTTCTATACTGATTTGTAACTTTGACTCGTTGTTTTAAACAGCCGAAATGTATGGGAAACTGAAAACACGATTGCACGCTTCCCAGCACAGCTACATCCCTCAAATTTTGATTAGTTAATCTTTTACCTGGTATCTAAAGTTTGCAGGCAGTGAATAGTTCAGAAATTCGATTTTACGAAAATTATTTGGCATCGGATTCCCATACAAACACTGTATTTCGCGCCATCTTTGCACCTCGCTTGATAAGATTGCCGTTTGTCGCTTTGTTTCAATCCTCTGTATTTTAGCCAACGTTTAAGCTGTTCGACAGTACAATCATCAGGTTCTCTTTCGGAATATAATGCAGGAAAGCCGTCATTTTTGGTAGAATAGTCAGACGACGAACTGAAGTGCTGGTCAATTCTTGTAAGTTCTAACGCGAAAAGTGGTTTGTTTGTCTGAGTCATGCGGGGGGGTCTTAATTTTCGTGACGTCACTCACGCGCAGCGCTATTGAAACGATACTACATCCGGGACCTGAGTGGCGTATTTTCCATATCTTCACTAGTGAATATATCGAGGACGTCTTGTTCCACTTTTTGCCTATTTTTTATTGTGTCTATATAACAAAAATACATATTCACTGTTTGAGTAGCCAATCAGAGCGCGCGAAAAGTGATATTCACTGGTGCGGTATATACTAAAACGATATATTATGTAAGTAAAATATAAGTGGGTGGAAAAGCGTCAGAAAAATGAGATGCTGTCAGTGTCAATAACATACTGAAATCTGAGCTGGAATGATTATGACGACTTAATTGCAAAGAATATAGGGGAATATTTTGAAATGTTTAGCTCAAATGAAAAGTAGGCAAGTAATTACTTTTAAATTTCATGCACTTGTCGAAATTCAATATATACAAATCTTGCCAGGACGGGGTATACCATAAGAGGCAAGTGTGGAATGTTTGGCGAAGTGCGCGCGCATTCATGGCGTTTAAACTATAGGTAACATCATCATGGTGGCCATGTTTCTTGCGTCTAGTTTGTAGTTCGTCCCAGTCTCGGGTGCATTAAGGCGTGGGTCTCGAAATGGCAAATCAAGAGGGGGTATCAGTCTATCTCTTTCTCATTAAGAATATTTTTATTCAAACTTTGACAAACATGATGTTGTTACGATAATATTTTCAATTGTCCTCGTTGGATTGGTAAACTATGAACTCTATCTGATCGACGTGCATAAAAATCCCCGGCATATGAAAACACTTTACCATAATGCAAGAGGCCATTAAATAAATCATTTTCATTACGGTTCGAAGGTCACATTCCATGTTTCCATTGTAACTGTCATGCGAAATTGTTAAGGTAGTGATAAAAACATCATATTTGTCAAAATTGTATGTAAAAATGTTACGAAGAGAGAGAGAGAGACTACGCCCTCTTGATTTGGGGTGGCCACCTTCAGACGCAGGGACTGAGACCGTACGTCATAAGATGACTTATTGGCGGTTATATAACCCTGGCAGCTCTATTTTGCAGTTTCTGTACCTTGTTTAATAAAGAGTTGTTCCGATGTTATCCCACACAGGACAACAATACAATATTTGAAGTTCATTGTTCTAATTTTTGTAATAAAAGCGCCCACTGAGGAAACTGTATAATAGAATAAAATCAGCATAAATCGTATTTTTTTTTTTATATCGTCATGTAGCAGCAGCCCGCCAAGCGAGGGAATCGGAGAAGGGACATCAGAAGTGCCATCACAAGTGCCAAGGTAATCCTCCCCATTTGAGCAAGAGGCCGAAAGTCTGAAAGAAACACAGACCATTTGAAACGCGACATGGCGACAGAACAACACAATTCGACAACAAGCTAGCGAATGCTAAATGCGTTTCTTTCTTTCTTGTCTTTTTTTTTTTTTTTTTGGACTATCGCAGCTCAGACGGCGAGGAACTGGGAGAAGAACGGATCCACACATCGCGATCTTCTCGTTTGGCTGGTGGTTGGCAGTTTATAGATCGCGAGGCACAAGTAGACGGGTGAGTACTTGTATGAATCGAGATCACGATTGTCAATTAAAGGAGCGGTGTCGCGGTTAGAGAGACTCCCCTCCCCTTCCCATCATGCACCCCTCTTCTAGGTGTAGATCTCATATTGCACAACCTTTTCAATCAAGCTTCAAAGGAAGAGAACTTATAACCGTTGGAATCCAATTAACTTCCAACGATGGAACAACGTTACGATGCACGCGCAAAACCACGACACGGCGCCTTTAATTACCGAATTGAGCTTTTTCAAACAGCAGCAACAACAACAATAATAATAATAATGATAATGACAATAATAGCAATAATAGTTGATAATGACGTCGAAGCTCGTGTGATTGTATACCGTGCAGCAACGACTCGCAAACCGTAAGGTGAAAACTACAACTGCAGCTTATCTGCACTGTGGCGCAGTGTTATATGCGTGCGTGCCTGGACTTAACATTTTTCTCAACCCTGTTTCGTTGGTTACATGGTTTTCCACTCGTTCGTTGCATGGGTTGTGCCGTGTTTTTTTGTTTTTTGTTTTGTTTTCACCACAATGTACAATAGGCAATGCACGAGACAACGTACGTAATCATGAAATAGCATAATCAATCGTGCAACATGTACTGTTCCCCAGAAGTGGTCGCCGCGGTACCGATGAAGACGAGGGAGAAGGCGAAGGAGAACTCTCGCAGCTAATAGACGACTCGCGGGTCGAGAATACGATGTCGCCTTCTGCCTACCGCAGCTTCGACCACGCCGCTGAACGAAGACAGGAGCTCGCGATGCAACCATACTTCCCCGAAGCTTTTGCTACGTCGCCGGAAGAACCTCTTTGCTTCGACTTCAATCTGGCTGTATTAGACTCTTTGAAGATTCCCCTGCCCCTTAGGGCACCAGAACGCCTACGCCGCGATGGGTCCGACGAGGACAGCACTAGCAGCGACGACGAAAGCGGCGACAAAACCTTCGAGAGTCGCAAAGAGGCAATAAAGTATTGCAGGGCGAAGCTTAGAAGGTGGACGCCTCTGCAGGAGAGCGGCGAAAGTCAGGCCGGACCGGAGAAAAAGCCAAAGCGTCGACGTCATCCTGGCATAAACAAGCAGGCCATGTTTCACTTGGAAGGGAGAGAGCTATCGCAACTCTTGCAGAGTGGACGGAGCGAGTTCGACGAGAATTTAAAACTTGTCAGGGAAGACCGGTATGTTAGTACACAGATGTCCGTTTTGCCGTGATTTTGCCGTGCGCCTGCCCTCGCGTATAGATGCGCGGGTAACTTTGGACGTTCTCTGCGCATCTATGCGAGAACTGGCCCACGGCAAAACGAAGCGTATTTGTTTAAAACGGCAACGCGTCCTTTGCGGCTAGCACATCACGTGGCTGTACTGGAGAGCAATACAAATCTTAATTTATGCATTTCATCCATTTTGCATAGTTTCGCCTTAATTAATAACTCGTTAAAGAAACATTGTTAGTCACCTTGTTTTCCCAGCTGAAATTGGTAAACAAAGGCTTCCTTCCACTGGTTATCCTGTTAAACTCGCGTTTTTGATTTACTGATTTCGTGGTCTAAGCCACGTTTCATTCAACGCCAAACCATTACCCGAACTTTGATCCCTGAACCAGGCATTAACATGCATGCTTGAGTTGCCGAATGCAGGAACTAACTAACTGACTTTGCCGTTCTTTTCTTCAATACACAGGTACGGGAATGTAATGTTCCTAAATGCGCCAAGCTGGAGTTGCGCGAGTGTTCAGTTTACTCACGGCTTTCCACGGCGGCTCATAAAAGCGGACCACGGCGGGTATTTACCAGGCAATGTGATTGTGTCCGCCAAAGCAAGTAATATGTGCCTGCGAAGACTGGCGGTCGAAGATGTAGCTTGCCTGATCAGTAAAAGCTCCATCGCTGGTGCCGGATTTACCGTGGCTAGACTGTTAAACTGTCGGTACGCCGCAGTGCGCTACCACGGTAGCGAGTACTCGCCTGACTACCTCCTTCAAGCTATGCTCGAGGTAGGATTGTCATTCAGCACTTTCGAACGGGTAGGGGCGGATGTTCTGACTGGCATGTCTAAGCACCTGGTCTCACGGCAACAAGACGTCTGGTGCGATGCCCCTGACGAGAGCAGCTCCTCCACGGAAGAGAGCGACAGTGAAGAAGTAGAATCGCTAACCCGGATGGATTTTCTCCCGGCACAGCACAAGGACACCCAATTGAGTGACGACACCGCTCACGAAGCGCTGACGAAAATCCTGTGCAACACCACGCAAGCGACGCAGACGGAACTTCCCGTCGACGAGTCTAGACCGGAACGACACGACACGCAACGACGACGACACGCAACGACGCGATCCAACAAGCGCAGAGCAGCTGGTGCGACCAATTCGTCGTCAAGCGGAAACAAGCAGAGGAAAGGTTCGTCGCAGCAGCGTGGCGATGGCCCAACGGAACCAGAGAGTGAGGGCACTTCAAGCCAACTCGTAGCTCCAGGCTGCTACGACCTGCCAGCAGTTGGTGTGCCCGCTGGCTTGGTCAGCGATGCCTTACCAGACAGCGCCTCGCTGAAGAGCTTGTGTGACTACACGGCCAGGAACCGCCCGTTTACCATGCAGGTAAGAGTCATGCACTATTCTACGTCTGCATGCACGCTCTCCTATATAACGTTCTATCGACGCAATAAGCGTACAGTCTGTTCGACTTGGGTTTCGGGCCTGCTGAGTTTGTTTGTATTCCGCCCTTGCTCCGAGGGTTTTTCTCCCTAAACCTAAATGCGATCTGTGGTTTAACCAGGTCCTGCCTTTGACCAGCCCCTATGGTTGTTTCGGGTCCCCGTTAAGTAATAGTCCAGCTAAGAACTAGGCAGTCCAACGGCAAGGAATGTAGAAAGGTGCTAATTTTCTATTCTTCTTTCTCGTAATTTCATTGGTTGATACTCATAAATTCAATAGAAACCCATCGAAATAACGCATTTTCCTTCGATAATTTTGGAGGTTTGAATTTAGTTTTGATCAAATGGTTTCATTTCGAAGAATATCGTATGTGGGGAAAGTTCTCGAATTTGCGATTGAAAAATCTTTTGTTTTCTCCATTTCTGATTGGCTGGACGGCAGTTGCTTTGAGTTTTCTCAGCATAACCAATAGTTTATTTTCTGGGTGTAATTTCTATTGTGGACATCTCATACAGCACTTAAGGCATATTCAAGCAAAATCGTATGTGGGATATGCTCATTGCCGCAAGCCTATTGTTCTTTGCCTAGTTCTTATGCGGACCATTACTTAAAATTCAGAGTTTTCTTTCGCTCACTCCTTTTTGTTCTTCTTTTTTTTTTTCCCTTTCTTTTTCATCTTTGGTTTGGACAGGAAATTCGAAGCTCTTGCCGCCCTCCCGATCCGAACAACGTAGACTTCACCAGCGCACGAGAGGTGCACAGATTGGCCGAAAACCTCACAGCAGCGTACCAAACGAGTGGCGCGCAGGCCGTACTGCAGCGACTGTGGAACGTGTGCAAGGAAGACTGCGACTGTGCTGCGGACAGCTGCTCTTTGAAATCGGGTGGCTCGCTGCGCGACGCTGTGAACTGCGAAGGATCAGGTTGTCGCGTCTGTGTCTTCTTCACGCAGCATGCCAAGCTGACAGAGGACAGCGTGGGATTTGCCACCGACAAAAATAAGCGTCTTGCTGTACTGTTGGACCTCTCGACGGCTGTGGCGAACCTTTTCCCGCGCCACAACTTGGAGCACGGAGCACAGCAAAAGAAGAGACGCCTGAAGGAGGAACTGTCGTCTGTGCTGTGTTGCCAGGAAAACAGACTTGGATGCATTCGAGCCTTGGGAAAGCTCGCAGAATTCGTGCCACGAATCAGATGTGTGCAGCTGAAAAGCGGCTGGTCGCAGTTTTGGCCGCAACTTCGCAAGATCGCCAAAGCGGTCAACAAACAGCCCAGCACCGAATGCAAGTTGGTGGTATTGGCCGCTTTGAGATTGCGTATCCCTGCCGCCGAGTGGGGCTTCTTTTTGTCAACGGGGACACAGGAGGAAGCCAGCATAGTCCGGAAGACTTTCCTGTCTGACCCACCGTCGCCAGAAGAGACGATTGCCTCCAGTTCAGCAGTTGTTGTAGTGCCGCAGCACGCGAGGTGAACAGTTCCACGTTTCCGTGTTCGGTCGGAATGTCCACCTATATACGAACACTAGTTTTGGTTACTCTTATATTAAGTCACGTGAGTGTATTTGTTTCATTATTTCAAACAGAGACTTTCAAAGTACTTTTGCCAAATACAGTTGAACAAAGGGAGGTCTCTCGATTGATGACGGAAATTATTGAGTAAGAGGTCCTTTAAAGGCCTCCTGCAATTCGGACTGGACGGCATTTCAAAGTCCGCGCAGTTAGTTCCAGTCCTGGAACTAATTGCGCGGACTTTGAAATCAACGCGTCATCTCCCTTAGATTGACTAATATCATCAATTGTCAAAATCGCTAGAATTGATTATAATCATCATTCTAAGACAAATCCTAACCCGAACTACAAACCGAACCCTAACCATCGGACGAGTTCACGGGTAAACGACGGGTTCTCACTCACCTAGAGCTAGGGTTCGCAGGTAAACAAGAAAGGAAGGTAAACGAGAGAAGAATTTGTTTTGAGCGCTCCTACTCGGGCTCGAACTCGTAACCGTTTGCGTGTAGTGCTTGGTAGTACAGACGCCATGACCACTACACTAAGCGCGTCTACCGCCGTTCGGAATTTGACAATTGTCTATCTTTATATATACTTGACTGGCTTTTAACCTCGAGGTTAAATTGAGGATTATAATAAATTTTAGCGATTTTGACAATTGATGATATTAGTCAATCTAAGGGAGATAACGTGTTGTTGAAATGCCGTCCAGTCCGAATTGGAGGCATTTAAACATTACTTTAAAGAACGCCTTGCATGTCGTCGTCTCAATTAAGCCTCGGTCAGGCGTATCTAGCAAATGAAGAAAAACAAAACTGCCCTAGCAAACTGTACAGTGTAGGTAACTACATAGCTGGCAAATTGTTATTGCATGATCTACCTTAGTGTATGCGTTGTGCATTGCATGTGCATTGTGAAAGTAAAGAACTTTTAACGTACCACAAGTGTTGCTTGTTTCCATCACTGGCTATCGTATATAGTAATGACAGTCACACTTCGGTGCAGCGCAACCTTGAGTTCGTGAGCTGTCGAAAGAGTAAGACATTAAGACATTACTTTGATACTGCTTTTAAACTTCTCATGCAAGCATGTTACTCAAAGGCATGGTCGACTATTAGGAATTGTGATGAATTAACACTCTCAATTCGCCGGCCATCTTTGTCGGTTTTAAATGAAATACTGACTCTAGAAATCTTTAATGAGGCGTTGATCGTGACGTGTCACCAAAGACACGAGAATGGGCCGGTCACATTGCATTTTTTTTAAGTGCTGCTTATCTGATTACACTTCTGGTTGTTTCTAAAACTCCGTTTGGAATTGGTCGACATTTTGCCATTGGAGGTGAGAAAGTTGCGATAAATTGCTTCCAAGAACAACGGGGTCGCCTGATTCTCTATTTTCGAACTATCTATACTATTTAGAAGCGATACGCAAGGAATTGTTACTTTAAAAATGCAATGTATCCGGCCCATTTCGAGATGCAATTTCCTATACTCAGGCCTGATTCTCAAACGGCTTTGTAATGCTTAGTGATTGGACAAGCATAATCTCCATAATGCCACGGTGCCTACAACTCAAGTCTATGCAGACAACATTCACTGAAATCGTTAAAATAATACAGCTGCCTCGACCCCCGGGCTAACCACGGAGATATGTGGGGGAATCACGCAGGAGGATTGAATGCAAACATTGCCCCTGGGGTCGGGGAAATGCTTGACTTTGTTCTAGGGTTGGAAAACTGGGGTGGGGGGATTTGTTCCTTAAAGATACTATGAAGGTCAGTGAAGTGTTAATTAATAAAGTT
The DNA here is from genome assembly GCA_030867875.1 of Actinernus sp. WN-2022. NCBI lineage: Eukaryota > Metazoa > Cnidaria > Anthozoa > Actiniaria > Actinernidae > Actinernus > Actinernus sp. WN-2022. The sequence goes on along the minus strand of JAOWCC010000176.1, from coordinate 10,744 downwards.
CCATTCTCTGTTGAAAATAGAGTGTTCAATGCTATTGAAATAACGTTAGTAACGAGATTCCATGCAGTAGTCAATTCATGCAGGTCCAGCGATCTCATTTCGTGCAAAATGACGGGGGATTGTATAGGTCGTGGAAGACCTAACCAGGGGACTTTGAAAGGGACGATTCCCCTACCCCTGGGGGAAATCGTCAAGATTTGTTCTGTCCCCCTGGTCAGCCCGGGGGTCGACCCCTCGGGGAAGCCGCTGATAGGTGCATTAGTTTAAAACATTCTTCTTGGGGTTATAGTATTAAGGAGTCAAACACACGGATCGACTCCTAAACTCGAAACAAGCTAATTATTTCACATTTCATGGATCACCATCAAATATTTTCTCGCGCGCGTGATTGGTTGAATGTGTCACGTGACCTACAAGCGCGCCTCAAAGAAAATATTTCAAGGATGATAACAACAATAACCTACATTGCGGCCTTGATATTTGTCCTTGGACTGAGATTATCTCATCCTAGAAGCTCTCGGGAACTGTTCTCTTTTCGGATCAGATAATGTCCGCGGACGAAATATCAGGGCATATTTCCACGCCACAAATAGGTCATTGTATTTATATCTTTAAGTTATGCAGATATTTATACACATTTTAGACATACCTGATTTGCACTACATCAGTTCATCACCAACAAAAATAATAGACAACGGACATATCCAACGAACAGATCTAAAGAGCAACAAATATGGAATAGGTCAGTTTAAATGCCCGAAATTCTCGCCTTCTCGGTCGGCCATTTTGACCGCCACTTAACTTATGACCAACTCAACACTTACTGGCTTGCACTTACAAATAAGAAACATGTACCAGCGCGAACCTAGAGTCCTATAGAACTACGGGCACAGTTTTTTAGCTCCTCAAATCACCCTCTTCCCACGCAAAAAGAAGAAATAACATTCTCGACCCAGATCTACTCCGACACAGGTAGCCCGCACAAACGTAAACAAACCTAGTCTTCCCGCCTACCATCATGCATCAGTCAGGGCACGTGCTAAAGCCAAAATCTTCATCGCACTTCGCGTGATCGGTCGAGGAAATGGACGAGAGCAGGTCTTTCGCCTCTCCACAGCCGAAGATAGTGAATTACGAATCGTCGGAGGGGGAACAGTCCGTAAGAGATACATCTCCAGTACAGGGCAGTTTTGCCAACGACAGCACAAGCGAAAGTGAACACGATGTGTATGTGTCATCAGCGGAACCTCACCTCGAAATTGTGCCCGAATATTCCTCCGACTTCTCCTCTTCCCTAAGCCCTTCATATTCTGCTAGTTCGGACAGCAGTAGCACTTCCTCTGACCCTAGTGTGGTGGAATTGGAACGTAATCTAAGTGACGTGGAACAAATTTTGGATAATGAAACTACTCCTCAGCTCAACCAAGTCCAGCAAAGCCTATCACTTCCTCTCAGCTCTCAAGAAGATCAACAAAGCCAAAGACCTTGCAAGAAGCAACGTACGAATAGTACTGCATACGCGCTAACCGTTGCTCAGATGCCATCAAAAGTCTCAAAAATCCTCTCAGATGCCGCGAACTTTTTCACAAAGACTCTAAATTTAGAACGTCTTGGCCCACCTATATCCGAGGCCACCTTCTCCAAAGTTAAAGAGAGAATATGTTGTAAGTATAGCTTGATTTGTTTGGTATCACAGGGTTACCTAGTAACGCTTACTGTTATAATCCCCCATGTAACTTTGACATGGTCTCAAAAAGTGTAAGCAATATGTAAGGTTTGCCAATTGCCCACTACCTGGACGGCAGTATATCAAATAATTAAGCACTGTATACAGGCAGAGGTCTCTAATTCCCTTTCTCTCAAAGAGATCTCTGCTAGTAGGGAATGGTGAAGGGAAACTGCTGGATATGTAAATTGTTTATTCACAAAACAAAACTCTTTCCTATATTGTTACATGTAATACCATGAGCCCAAGTCGATCTACCAACCTTTGGAATGAATCACGTACAGCTAATTTTAATATTATTTTTCTTTCATTCCTTCTATATTGTCAGGCTACTTAGGATATCTGCACTCGGAACGAAACATGCCCTTGGTCAGTCTTGGCGACTCCGTCTTCCAAAATTCAAGCTGCATAGAAGGGTATCTGATTTATTTAACTGTGAGTATGTAACCTAGCTAGCATTCACCATGCCTCTTTGATGCTAAATCCCCTAGCCCCCCCCCCCCCCCCCCCCCCACTACCATTGGGTTATCAACATGCAAGCAGAACACTTACTGTGGGACTACTTGTAATTATTGGGGTCACTTAGACAACAAGAATCCATTGCATTTGTAGAACAAAAACAAAGAATTTGAACTTTTGGTCACCGGTCACAGTGAACGAAGAGCCATTTATTCATTTAGAGCCATTCATTTGTTTACTCAGGCTTCTCACCACTTGTCATTTTCACTCAAACACACAGGACAGCAGGAAACTGAACCCAAGTACTGTTTCTAACCATGTGGGTGGTATTCTCTACATGCTCAAATATCTTAATCGCAGCTCGGCACCTTTGTACAGTGACGTTCCTCTCATCAATCAGCTGAGAAAAACGGCCACGCATTTACAGAAGCAAGGAGATTTGGAGCGTCCCACAACTACCCATGAACTAAAGGCAGTGAACCGCTGGTTAGATTGGTACGTACTTACATTATCAATACGTACTGCCTGCTAGTCAGTAAGTTATATAATCATGGCTGCAATAATAATAAAATTGTGCACAGTTTGCTGGCTGCAGTAAGTGGTGTTAAGTGCAGAGAGAAAACAATATGACTGGTATTGAATGAAGTAACTATTAGCTTAAGGACTGCATGCATGCATGGTTACGAAAAAAGAGAGCTCACATCAGACAAAACATGGCTTTGCTCTGTGAAATAGATATCCCACGTGTTATTGTCCACACAGCATGATCACATGCATAATTTGTATGTTGAATGCCCAATACATTTATTTGCATGCTTCTGTCAGAATAAAATTGCATATTGTATAATAATTCTAATAATTGCACATTTGTATACTAATTTGAGTTTATATTATTTTGCAACTGAATTGACAAAAAGTTTCTAATGAAATGAAATTTCTCTATAGGGAACAGATTGTGGGGTGTATGACGATGCAACGGCAGAAATTTGAGATGGCTAAGGGACTAAGCAAGGCGAGAGAGTGCATGGATCTTGTGTTATTGGCAATGTACTGTGAATTACCACCGGCTAGAGCTCTGGAGATCAGAACGCTTCGCATCTGCAGAGAAAGTCCACAACAGCAATTCAATGCTAGGGATTTTACTGGGAAGAATGTCCTACTGCTCAATAGCAGTGGAAGTTTAACTCTACACTTTCAAGATTACAAGACAAAAAAATATTTTGGACATGACCAGGTCACCGTGGAGGTAAGCAATATTGTCTGCTGTCTACATAAAGGGCCAAATTTTCAAATTAACTTTATTAAGTTTACACGTTTTTATTACAAATTTCGATTCCGTATCAAGTGATCGTGCAGTTGAATGGTAGAATGTTTTTTTTTATTTGAGTGTGGCATCTGCATGTATGAGTCATAGAGGTCTCCAAAATGCCAATGAATTTCACGTCAACCCCAGAATAATTTATTATACAAAAACAATAACATGGTACATTGTAGACGAGATACATGCATGACCTTTCATAATGATCTATGATGTCATTGTAGATTACTGCAAATGTTCAATTAAAATCAAATAACAGTTTCATTCACAAGGAGAAATAAATTACAGTAATTTTCTGGGTTGCAGACCTCACATTCAGTGGCATTTTGAAGATACAACCTCATGGATGCATACAATACTCAAATCAAGAAACATTTCACCTGCAGTCAATATGTGACAGGGTGACTAACAGCTAGCAGAAGTGAAAAAAGCTTTGAATGATTAGTCGTTTCTACATTGCAGGAAGGAAGCGAGCTGACCAGGATAATACGAGAATATCTAAAGACGTACAGAGCACAGCTATGCCATACGACAGATGACCAAAATTGTGTTTTTTTGGTGAGTAGAACCCAAGTCAGATTGTTTACAAATCATGTCAGTTAATTATTACCCTGGATTTGACTCATTTCAAATTATCAATGAATTATATTGGGCTATATGTGCATGTGTTTCACCATTTCCAAACAGTTGCAACTGGCCTAATATCTAACAGCAATAATCACTGGCTTACTGAAGTCTGTTAATTGTCTTAATAGAACTGATCAAGATTGTACATCATGTGTATTAATTTAGGCTAAGGGTGAATACTCCATTTCACTCATTTTGGTTAGATGTCATACACCCTAGTGCAGGTTGAAGAAAAACGAGTGTTTGTTGTTGACTGTCATGGACAAAATCTAGCCCTAACCATGTAGTTGATTCAATATCATGCACCCCTTGGACAAGTTGTTATTTCCTGTAAAAATTAACCCCTTTGGAATGAATTTGACAAAATATTCACTCTTGAGGGTTAATTTATTTCCACATTAACCCAAAGCTTCACCACTAAAGGTGAATGTTCAATCACATTCACGCCTTGCATGTTATTGTATTTCTCCCTTCTAGGCATCTAGTGGAGCTCCATTCTCTGGCCCGGCATTCACAAAGCACTTGAAACGAGTCTTTTTCAAGCTTACTGGTGTGGAAATATCGGTCAATGGGCTAAGGTCATCGTTTGTTACGTATGCATACTCTCAACGGTGAGTTTTATTCTTCTAAAAACTTTAGCTGAAATTATTGCAGCAATAGACATACTAGGCGAGAAGACCAATAAATATTTCAACAGATCCAGCTTGCACATTTGTTGTCCCAATTCAGGTCACCTGACTTTTCCCTTTTGTAATATTTTCTTGTTTTTCTCTATCCCAAAGAAGAAATTAATGTACCAACTTCTCTTACTGGAAAACAAAGTGCTAAATGTCACATGATCTCGATTGGGACAACAAATTATGTGTACAAGCTGGATCGTTCTATTTTTGTCTCTGATTTTGAACTCAGTTTATTCAAAGCATACCTTAATTCATTCAAAGCAACAGTCTTTGAACCTAGTAATGCATATACACCTATTTCAAACAAGGTTGATCAGAACGAAGAACTTAAAACTACAAATATTGAACAATAAGGCTCTATGGTTCAATGATTCAAAGACAATAGAGCTGTTGTTCAATGCTTGTAGTTAGTTCTTCGTTCTGATCAACCTTTTTTGAAACAGGTGTATTCTAAACACATTAACTAGGAGGTCCTGAAAATTATGTCACTGTACTGTAACATAGGTACATGCATCATACACATCATGTGCTGTTGGGATAATTCTGGAGTATTTGGTCCTCAGAGGTTATACCCCTGGCCCACTTTTTCAGACTAGCACAGGGGTTAATTCCTGTTCCCCCCCCCCCCCCCCACCACCACCAAAAAAAAAAACCCAAAACAAAACAACAACAAAATGAAAACAAACCATGCATTGCATAATATATCACTTCTTTCTTTGGTCATTAAACATTGTGGACTTGATCCCTCCTGTTATAAAGGGCACAGTCCAAGATATGTGTTTTATTATTGGAAAATATTTATGACTATCAAGTTAATCTTCATATTGGAAAAGTAAAAAGTAATTAAACACTGCATATAGGTTAAAGAATTATTATTGCTTTACAGAAATTGCTCTGACTCGCTGAAGACCAGTTTAGCTTTGGCACTTCGTCACTCAAGAGAACAGGCCCAGAAAACTTATGACAAAAGGACAAGTGCAGAGAAAAAAGACGAGGCTGTTGCATTTGCACGTCAGTGTTCAGAAACCATTTCTCAATCCGAGGTCAATCGAGAAGAGCCCCCCCCAAGACCCTCGAAAGAACGAGAGTTCCAGCCTGGTCAATTCGTTGCTCTTGTTGAAGAACGGAGCACATTGAAAGAACCGAAGTTGTTGGTCGGTAGAGTTCAACACTATGTCAGTGACATAGACGTGTCTTTGCTTTGGTACAAACAGACAAATTCAAACAGGTACAGCCTTGAATTTGATGGATCACCATGGATTGAGTCGACTCATAGCTTGCATGCTGTCAAAATGACTCAAGCAAAAAACAATTCAGGCCAATATTTGCTGTCAACATCTGCCAGGACAATTCACAAGGCTGTCAAGGGAATGTAGTACATGTATATCAAAACAGTAGTGTACGTGTGGCTTCCTTGCTGTGTTTTTTCTTCCAATTTCAGCAGCAGAAAGCAGACATTAGTGTCCAGTATTTTGATGCAGCTCAGTTGTCCATTAATTGTCATTGTGCTGGTTAAAGTATGTAGTGATTACATGGATAGAGACCTTGATTTATGCAATTAATGGTGGCACAAACTCTGATTTCGAACATGCCTTTAATTTACACCTCTCAGCTCTCAAGAAGATCAGCAAAGACCTTGCGAGAAGCAATGTACGAATAGTACTGCATACGCGCTAACCGTTGATCAGATGCCATCAAAAGTCTCAAAAATGCTCTCAGATGCTGTGAACTTTTTCACAAAGACTCTAAATTTAGAATGTCTTGGCAAGAGCAGTAACATTAGTTGTTTATACTGTGTGCAGACCTTAATTATGCAATATTCGGGAGTATTGCACTTTTTATTTAAACTAGCTGGTCAGCAAAATTGAGCACTGGTCGGCACATAAGAAAATCAGCCTTGTCGGATAAATCATCATGTTCTGCTAGTTCGGACAGCAGTAGCACTTCCTCTGATCCTAGTGTGGTGGAATTGGAACATAATCTAAGCGACGTGGAACAAATTTTGGATAATGAAACTACTCCTCAGCTCAACCAAGTCCAAAGCCTATCACTTCCTCTCAGCTCTCAAGAAGATCAACAAAACCAAAGACCTTGCAAGAAGCAACGTACGAATAGTACTGCATACGCGCTAATTAACCGTTGATCAGATGCCATCAAAAGTCTCAAAAATGCTCTCAGATGCTGTGAACTTTTTCACAAAGACTCTAAATTTAGAATGTCTTGGCAAGAGCAGTAACATTAGTTGTTTATACTGTGTGCAGACCTTAATTATGCAATATTCGGGAGTATTGCACTTTTTATTTAAACTAGCTGGTCAGCAAAATTGAGCACTGGTCGGCACATAAGAAAATCAGCCTTGTCGGATAAATCATCATGTAAAAAATATGTGAAATGTGAGTGTCGTAGCTTTCAATTGAAGGGCTGTGTGCAAAATGGGCGTAAGTGGCAATTCTCCTTCAATTTTTTTTTTTTAAAGGCAAAATTTAGAACGTGATCAGGAGTCACTTACGCCCTTGTTGCACATAACCCTTCGATTGCTACAAAGTAATTAGACTGCATTCTTTTGAAGTTTTATAATTTCTGTTTATATTGACTGTTTTACAAAGCAGAAATGAACAAAACAAGACAAAAGGCTGCCAAGTCAGATCGACCGATTGATTTTGCTTTCATGCATGATTCGAACCCAGTACCCACTCCAGGGTATTGCATTAATGATCCCATGATAATTATTTGTTCCATTACATTTATTTAGCATTTAAGATGTTAGGGAAAATATACAAACATGCCATGGTTGGCTTGAGCCAGGATAGTTAAGGCCCTGGATGTGACCTTTTTGAAAGATTAACTGGTCACATCATTGTGTTATCTTTCTGCCAATCGGTACTAACTTGTATACATGTATGCATGTGATGTTATCTAGCTTGCCAGATTTTTTGTATTCCCTGCCCCCAAGTTAGTAATTAAACCATTGTCCTGATCTGGAAACAGGATTGAGAGAGAGAGAGAATCTCATGGACATGTCAGGGGTAGGGTCAGGGATTATTGCAAACTAATTTATGCCCCATTCACACCAACTAAAACTGTTTGTTTACCTAAACCCTATCAGCTTGAATGTGCTTTAAGTAACATGGGGTAAACATTACATCGAACAGCTTGTTTAGCCAGGGTCTATCAGATCAGGTTGCAACTAGTTTAGCGTCAAGCAAGTACAATGTGGAAACATATATTATTTTAAACTTGTTTCTAAATTAAACAGATTTTAAATGATGATTTAAAGCTTTGGTGTGAATGGAGCATTATAAGTCATTGTAAAATTTAATGTGTGCACAAATGATATCAATTGAAATAAACTTCAATGATTGTCTTAAACAAAAACGTTGTTGTACTTACTCTCGCACAGTTTTGGCCAGTGGAAGCTGTCCAACAATGAAATGAATTGCAATGCATATTTTTTTGCTCTTGTGACCCCACATAGTACAAGCTTATTTTAATGGGTGGTATTAGCAAACTTCAAAATGCTGTTTTCGAAAAAAATCCAATCTATTGAAGGTTGAAAAATTACATTTTCAAACAGGTTCTTATAATCTTGCAGTTATTTATGACGTGGGAAAACAAGGGACAGAAAATGTGAGCCTTCATGAGAATGCAATTAGCTTTTTTAAAGAAAACCATGGCCTAGCTAGCGGGGTCAACTCAATGTAACCAGGTTTTAAAATCGGATCAAAATTGTTTGGTAGAGCCCAAGAAGTGTCTGTCAACCATACAGTGTGTCACCCATGTGGGAGTTGAACCCACTCATCTCTGGTAACATGTTACCCGAGATTACCCCTTTGGGTGGTTACGTTGCTGATGGTTGCCTCCTTGTGATGGGGCTGGAGTTTGTATTCAAATCCTTTCTTTGCCAAAAGCAATAGATTTGGCCACACTAGCTATGAGCCATTTCGTAAACATGGAGTGTGCAAATTGACACAAATTCAATTCCAATTTAAAACAAAAAATGCCACATTTAAATTATTATGTTTACCAAGTTTTAGGGTATTTGAGCAGATATAAGTACTGATCATGAATAAGAAGTGTTTCAATTTTTTGGGAGTACTGAACTCTTGCTGTTCAGTTCTTATTTACTCCAACTGTCCATCTCAAACTCTTTAAAGGGAACCCCAACTGTTGAAACAAGTTGCTGTTAAATTGTTGGCAATGTGGTCTAAATTAAAAATATGTTGGAAAATGCATTTGTTTTAAAACAAAATCAATACAAGTATGGCTCTGATGACATTTCGCGGCTGGCCCTATTGTCAAAAACAATAGACCTTTTGTTGTGTAACAATAGGGACAACCGTGTGACGTCATCAGATCCAAGATGGTGGCGCCCACGCCCAAAATGGCTCATACTTGTATCCAATTTTTAAACAAATATGTGGAAATATATTTTCCAATTTGTTCAACAGATTTTTAATTCGGACCACATTGCCAACAATTTAACAGCAACTAATTATTGGATTACATTTTCACACATGGCCACAGCTCATAATGTGAATCAATTTAAAAAGGGCCTTGAAATCTGATATTAAAAATTCCATAGTTTTTTCTTGCTTTTGGAAGATAATAAGACTGTTTTGCGGCAAGCCTTGTATTGTAGTTATGAATTTTATTAACCTTAATAAAGAAAGAATGAAAAACAGAAGGTAAGAGATGATTGTGAAATTTGTACATAAATATTGAAATGTGCAGGGTGACAAGATCAATTTTTTTTATTAATTTTAAAGACTTAAACAATGAGCTTGAATGCTCATCAAATCTAGAAAACGTAATGATAACGCATTGCCTTTTTTTGTAAAATAAAGAGCAGTTGAAGGGTAGTTTCATATGTATTCCCCCAAGTAATTATCCCATAGATCAAAAATGGATATATCAAAGCATAATAAAGATTTAGAAGAATATCTATACTAATATAATAGCGAAGTTTGGAAAAAATGGCAACACTTCTTTTGATCTTTTTAGCAATGCATTCTACTTGTTGTTGTTTTCAACTAAGATTTGAATCGATTAAGATACCAAGGTACTTAATACAAAAGTCTTGCTTTAGATGCTTATCACTTATAGTTAACTTAAAATTTGAGACCTTAAATTTTTTTTGTGGGGGATGAAAGATAACAAAATTGGATTTTTCTATGTTAAGTGAGAGCTTGTTAGCACTGATAGCCAGATATGAACATTGTTTAGTTCAGCATTTATGCTTGTTTCAAGTATTGAGAGATTCTTGTGTTCACTGAAAAGATTTGCATCATCTGCAAATAGATGAAAATCAAATAGATCTGAAGAATGATGAAAGTCATTTACATATAATAAAAAAGGTAATGGACCAAGAACAGATCCCTGTGGAATTCACAAGATACAGTACTCTGATCTGATGTTACATACATTATTTACAGTAACAACTTGTTGTCGATTACTAAGATATGAAAACAAACCAATCTTTGGGCAATACCTCGGATACCATAGTACTCTAATTTCTTAATCAAGATTTTATGATTAACCGTGTCGAAGGCTTTACTGAAATCTAAGAATATTCCACAGGAATAGTTGCAGTCATCTATTGCTTTTTGAATTTTATCAATTATACAAAGACTGCATGATCTGTAGAATGTTTTGCACGAAATCCAAATTGCTTATCAAAAAAAGTGTTTTTTTTCCCAAGGAATTTAAGTAATCTATCATACATTATTTTTTCTAAAAGCTTATTTAAAAGACTGAAAGAAGGGAAATTGGGCGTAGTTGCACAAGCAAGTTTGAGATCCTTTTTTTATAAACAGGAATTATGTTTGCTAGCTTAAAATCACTTGGGACAATACCAGCCATAAAGAGATATTCCAGTGGCTTTGATCGATAACAGTTTTTTAGAATTTTAAGTATGGATATTGGTATACTAAAGGG
>JAOWCC010001767.1:0-36892 GCA_030867875.1 Actinernus sp. WN-2022 | reverse complement strand
ATACCTGATTCATCATTCCTGATTCCTGATTCATCATTCATCATTCCTGATTCGTCATTCATCATTCCTGATTCATCATTCCTGATTCCTGATTCCTGATTCATCATTCCTGATTCCTGATTCATCATTCATCATTCCTATTCGTCATTCATCATTCCTGATTCATCATTCCTGATTCCTGATTCCTGATTCATCATTCCTGATTCCTGATTCCTGATTCATCATTCCTGATTCATTATTCCTGATTCCTGATTCATCATTCCTGATTCCTGATTCCTGATTCATCATTCCTGATTCCTGATTCCTGATTCATCATTCCTGATTCATTATTCCTGATTCATCATTCCTGATTCCTGATTCATCATTCCTGATTCCTGATTCACCATTCCTGATTCCTGATTCATCATTCCTCTTTCCTGATTCATGATTCCTGATTCCTGATTCCTGATTCATCATTCCTGATTCCTGATTCATCATTCTTCATTCCTGATTCATCAATCCTCATTCCTGATTCATCATTCCTGATTCCTGATTGAACATTCCTCTTTCCTGATTGATCATTCCTCATTCCTGATTCATCATTCCTGATTCCTGATTCATCATTCCTGATTCCTGATTGATCACTCCTGATTCCTGATTCCTGATTCCTGATTCATCATTCCTAATTCCTGATTCATCATTGCTGATTCCTGATTCATCATTCATCATTCATCATTCCTGATTCCTGATTCATCATTCCTGATTCATCATTCATCATTCCTGATTCATCATTGCTGATTCCTGATTCATCATTCCTGATTCATCATTCCTGATTCATCATTCCTGATTCATCATTCATCATTCCTGATTCATCATTCCTTATTCCTGATTCATCATTCCTGATTCCTTATACCTGATTCATCATTCCTGATTCCTGATTCATCATTCATCATTCCTGATTCGTCATTCATCATTCCTGATTCATCATTCCTGATTCCTGATTCCTGATTCACCATTCCTGATTCATCATTCATCATTCCTGATTCATCATTCCCTATTCCTGATTCATCATTCCTGATTCCTGATTCCTGATTCATCATTCCTGATTCCTGATTCCTGATTCATCATTCCTGATTCATTATTCCTGATTCATCATTCATCATTCCTGATTCATCATTCCTGATTCCTGATTCCTGATTCATCATTCCTGATTCATCATTCATCATTCCTGATTCCTGATTCATCATTCCTGATTCATCATTCCTGATTCATCATTCATCATTCCTGATTCATCATTCCTGAATCATCATTCCTGATTCCTGATTCATCATTCCTGATTCCTGATTCATCATTCCTGATTCCTGATTGATCACTCCTGATTCCTGATTCCTGATTCCTGATTCATCATTCCTGATTCATCATTCCTGATTCCTGATTCATCATTGCTGATTCCTGATTCTTCATTCATCATTCCTGATTCCTGATTCATCATTCCTGATTCATCATTGCTGATTCCTGATTCATCATTCCTGATTCATCATTCCTGATTCATCATTCCTGATTCATCATTCCTGATTCATCATTCATCATTCCTGATTCATCATTCCTTATTCCTGATTCATCATTCCTGATTCCTTATTCCTGAGTCATCATTCCTGATTCCTGATTCATCATTCATCATTCCTGATTCCTGATTCATCATTCCTGATTCCTGATTCATCATTCCTGATTCCTGATTGATCATTCCTCTTTCCTGATTGATCATTCCTCATTCCTGATTCATCATTCCTGATTCCTGATTCATCATTCCTGATTCCTGATTGATCACTCCTGATTCCTGATTCCTGATTCCTGATTCATCATTCCTGATTCATCATTCCTGATTCCTGATTCATCATTGCTGATTCCTGATTCATCATTCATCATTCATCATTCCTGATTCCTGATTCATCATTCCTGATTCATCATTCATCATTCCTGATTCATCATTGCTGATTCCTGATTCATCATTCCTGATTCATCATTCCTGATTCCTGATTCATCATTCCTGATTCATCATTCCTGATTCCTGATTCATCATTGCTGATTCCTGATTCATCATTCATCATTCATCATTCCTGATTCCTGATTCATCATTCCTGATTCATCATTCATCATTCCTGATTCATCATTGCTGATTCCTGATTCATCATTCCTGATTCATCATTCCTGATTCATCATTCATCATTCCTGATTCATCATTCATCATTCCTGATTCATCATTCCTGATTCCTTATTCCTGATTCATCATTCCTGATACCTGATTCATCATTCATCATTCCTGATTCGTCATTCATCATTCCTGATTCATCATTCCTGATTCCTGATTCCTGATTCATCATTCCTGATTCCTGATTCCTGATTCATCATTCCTGATTCATTATTCCTGATTCATCATTCATCATTCCTGATTCATCATTCCTGATTCCTGATTCCTGATTCATCATTCCTGATTCCTGATTCATCATTCATGATTCCTGATTCATCATTCCTGATTCCTGATTCATCATTCCTGATTCCTGATTCACCATTCCTGATTCCTGATTCATCATTCCTCTTTCCTGATTCATCATTCCTGATTCCTGATTCATCATTCCTGATTCCTGATTCATCATTCCTGATTCCTGATTCATCAATCCTCATTCCTGATTCATCATTCCTGATTCCTGATTGAACATTCCTCTTTCCTGATTGATCATTCCTCATTCCTGATTCATCATTCCTGATTCCTGATTCATCATTCCTGATTCCTGATTGATCACTCCTGATTCCTGATTCCTGATTCCTGATTCATCATTCCTGATTCCTGATTCATCATTGCTGATTCCTGATTCATCATTCATCATTCATCATTCCTGATTCCTGATTCATCATTCCTGATTCATCATTCATCATTCCTGATTCATCATTGCTGATTCCTGATTCATCATTCCTGATTCATCATTCCTGATTCATCATTCCTGATTCATCATTCATCATTCCTGATTCATCATTCCTTATTCCTGATTCATCATTCCTGATTCCTTATACCTGATTCATCATTCCTGATTCCTGATTCATCATTCATCATTCCTGATTCGTCATTCATCATTCCTGATTCATCATTCCTGATTCCTGATTCCTGATTCATCATTCCTGATTCCTGATTCATCATTCATCATTCCTATTCGTCATTCATCATTCCTGATTCATCATTCCTGATTCCTGATTCCTGATTCATCATTCCTGATTCCTGATTCCTGATTCATCATTCCTGATTCATTATTCCTGATTCCTGATTCATCATTCCTGATTCCTGATTCCTGATTCATCATTCCTGATTCCTGATTCCTGATTCATCATTCCTGATTCATTATTCCTGATTCATCATTCCTGATTCCTGATTCATCATTCCTGATTCCTGATTCACCATTCCTGATTCCTGATTCATCATTCCTCTTTCCTGATTCATGATTCCTGATTCCTGATTCCTGATTCATCATTCCTGATTCCTGATTCATCATTCCTCATTCCTGATTCATCAATCCTCATTCCTGATTCATCATTCCTGATTCCTGATTGAACATTCCTCTTTCCTGATTGATCATTCCTCATTCCTGATTCATCATTCCTGATTCCTGATTCATCATTCCTGATTCCTGATTGATCACTCCTGATTCCTGATTCCTGATTCCTGATTCATCATTCCTAATTCCTGATTCATCATTGCTGATTCCTGATTCATCATTCATCATTCATCATTCCTGATTCCTGATTCATCATTCCTGATTCATCATTCATCATTCCTGATTCATCATTGCTGATTCCTGATTCATCATTCCTGATTCATCATTCCTGATTCATCATTCCTGATTCATCATTCATCATTCCTGATTCATCATTCCTTATTCCTGATTCATCATTCCTGATTCCTTATACCTGATTCATCATTCCTGATTCCTGATTCATCATTCATCATTCCTGATTCGTCATTCATCATTCCTGATTCATCATTCCTGATTCCTGATTCCTGATTCACCATTCCTGATTCATCATTCATCATTCCTGATTCATCATTCCCTATTCCTGATTCATCATTCCTGATTCCTGATTCCTGATTCATCATTCCTGATTCCTGATTCCTGATTCATCATTCCTGATTCATTATTCCTGATTCATCATTCATCATTCCTGATTCATCATTCCTGATTCCTGATTCCTGATTCATCATTCCTGATTCATCATTCCTGATTCCTGATTCATCATTCATGATTCCTGATTCATGATTCCTGATTCCTGATTCATGATTCCTGATTCCTGATTCATCATTCCTCTTTCCTGATTCATCATTCCTGATTCCTGATTCATCATTCCTGATTCCTGATTCATCATTCCTCATTCCTGATTCATCAATCCTCATTCCTGATTCATCATTCCTGATTCCTGATTGATCATTCCTCTTTCCTGATTGATCATTCCTCATTCCTGATTCATCATTCCTGATTCCTGATTCATCATTCCTGATTCCTGATTGATCACTCCTGATTCCTGATTCCTGATTCCTGATTCATCATTCCTGATTCATCATTCCTGATTCCTGATTCATCATTGCTGATTCCTGATTCATCATTCCTGATTCATCATTCATCATTCCTGATTCATCATTGCTGATTCCTGATTCATCATTCCTGATTCATCATTCCTGATTCCTGATTCATCATTCCTGATTCATCATTCCTGATTCCTGATTCATCATTGCTGATTCCTGATTCATCATTCATCATTCATCATTCCTGATTCCTGATTCATCATTCCTGATTCATCATTCATCATTCCTGATTCATCATTGCTGATTCCGGATTCATCATTCCTGATTCATCATTCCTGATTCATCATTCATCATTCCTGATTCATCATTCATCATTCCTGATTCATCATTCCTGATTCATCATTCCTGATTCCTTATTCCTGATTCATCATTCCTGATACCTGATTCATCATTCATCATTCCTGATTCGTCATTCATCATTCCTGATTCATCATTCCTGATTCCTGATTCCTGATTCATCATTCCTGATTCCTGATTCCTGATTCATCATTCCTGATTCATTATTCCTGATTCATCATTCATCATTCCTGATTCATCATTCCTGATTCCTGATTCCTGATTCATCATTCCTGATTCCTGATTCATCATTCATGATTCCTGATTCATCATTCCTGATTCCTGATTCATCATTCCTGATTCCTGATTCACCATTCCTGATTCCTGATTCATCATTCCTCTTTCCTGATTCATCATTCCTGATTCCTGATTCATCATTCCTGATTCCTGATTCATCATTCCTCATTCCTGATTCATCAATCCTCATTCCTGATTCATCATTCCTGATTCCTGATTGAACATTCCTCTTTCCTGATTGATCATTCCTCATTCCTGATTCATCATTCCTGATTCCTGATTCATCATTCCTGATTCCTGATTGATCACTCCTGATTCCTGATTCCTGATTCCTGATTCATCATTCCTGATTCCTGATTCATCATTGCTGATTCCTGATTCATCATTCATCATTCATCATTCCTGATTCCTGATTCATCATTCCTGATTCATCATTCATCATTCCTGATTCATCATTGCTGATTCCTGATTCATCATTCCTGATTCATCATTCCTGATTCATCATTCCTGATTCATCATTCATCATTCCTGATTCATCATTCCTTATTCCTGATTCATCATTCCTGATTCCTTATACCTGATTCATCATTCCTGATTCCTGATTCATCATTCCTGATTCGTCATTCATCATTCCTGATTCATCATTCCTGATTCCTGATTCCTGATTCACCATTCCTGATTCATCATTCATCATTCCTGATTCATCATTCCTTATTCCTGATTCATCATTCCTGATTCCTGATTGAACATTTCTGATTCCTGATTCATCATTCCTCTTTCCTGATTCATCATTCCTGATTCCTGATTCATCATTCCTGATTCCTGATTCATCATTCCTCTTTCCTGATTCATCATTCCTGATTCCTGATTCATCATTCCTGATTCCTGATTCCTGATTCATCATTCCTGATTCATTATTCCTGATTCATCATTCATCATTCCTGATTCATCATTCCTGATTCCTGATTCCTGATTCATCATTCCTGATTCATCATTCCTGATTCATCATTCCTGATTCCTGATTCATCATTCATGATTCCTGATTCATCATTCCTGATTCCTGATTCATCATTCCTGATTCCTGATTCATCATTCCTGATTCATGATTCAACATTCCTGATTCCTGATTCATCAATCCTCTTTCATGATTCATCATTCCTGATTCCTGATTCCTCATTCCTGATTCCTGATTCATCATTCCTGATTCCTGATTCATCATTCCTGATTCATCATTCCTGATTCCTCATTCATCATTCCTGATTCATCATTCCTGATTCCTGATTCATCATTCATCATTCCTGATTCATCATTCATCTTTCCTGATTCGTCATTCATCATTCCTGATTCATCATTCCTGATTCATCATTCCTGATTCCTGATTCCTGATTCATCATTCCTGATTCATCATTCCTGATACATCATTCATCATTCATCATTCCTGATTCCTGATTCATCATTCCTGATTCATCATTCATCATTCCTGATTCATCATTCCTGATTCCTGATTCATCATTGCTGATTTCTGATTCATCATTCATCATACCTGATTCATTATTCCTGATTCATCATTCATCATTCCTGATTCATCATTCCTGATTCCTGATTCCTGATTCATCATTCCTGATTCATCATTCCTGATTCCTGATTCATCATTCATGATTCCTGATTCATCATTCCTGATTCCTGATTCATCATTCCTGATTCCTGATTCATCATTCCTGATTCATGATTCAACATTCCTGATTCCTGATTCATCAATCCTCTTTCATGATTCATCATTCCTGATTCCTGATTCCTCATTCCTGATTCCTGATTCATCATTCCTGATTCCTGATTCCTGATTCATCATTCCTGATTCATCATTCCTGATTCATCATTCATCATTCCTGATTCATCATTCCTGATTCCTGATTCATCATTCATCATTCCTGATTCATCATTCATCATTCCTGATTCGTCATTCATCATTCCTGATTCATCATTCCTGATTCATCATTCCTGATTCCTGATTCCTGATTCATCATTCCTGATTCATCATTCCTGATTCATCATTCATCATTCATCATTCCTGATTCCTGATTCATCATTCCTGATTCATCATTCATCATTCCTGATTCATCATTCCTGATTCCTGATTCATCATTGCTGATTTCTGATTCATCATTCATCATACCTGATTCCTGATTCATCATTCCTGATTCATCATTCATCATTCCTGATTCCTGATTCATCATTCCTGATTCATCATTCATCATTCCTGATTCATCATTTCTGAATCATCATTCCTGATTCCTGATTCATCATTCCTGATTCCTGATTCATCATTCCTGATTCCTGATTGATCACTCCTGATTCCTGATTCCTGATTCCTGATTCATCATTCCTGATTCATCATTCCTGATTCCTGATTCATCATTGCTGATTCCTGATTCTTCATTCATCATTCCTGATTCCTGATTCATCATTCCTGATTCATCATTGCTGATTCCTGATTCATCATTCCTGATTCATCATTCCTGATTCATCATTCCTGATTCATCATTCCTGATTCATCATTCATCATTCCTGATTCATCATTCCTTATTCCTGATTCATCATTCCTGATTCCTTATTCCTGAGTCATCATTCCTGATTCCTGATTCATCATTCATCATTCCTGATTCGTCATTCATCATTCCTGATTCATCATTCCTGATTCCTGATTCCTGATTCATCATTCCTGATTCATCATTCCTGATTCATCATTCCTTATTCCTGATTCATCATTCCTGATTCCTGATTCCTGATTCATCATTCCTGATTCCTGATTCCTGATTCATTATTCCTGATTCATTATTCCTGATTCATCATTCATAATTCCTGATTCATCATTCCTGATTCCTGATTCCTGATTCATCATTCCTGATTCATCATTCCTGATTCCTGATTCATCATTCATGATTCCTGATACATCATTCCTGATTCCTGATTCGTCATTCCTGATTCCTGATTCATCATTCCTGATTCATGATTCAACATTCCTGATTCCTGATTCATCAATCCCCTTTCATGATTCATCATTCCTGATTCCTGATTCATCATTCCTGATTCCTGATTCATCATTGCTGATTCCTGATTCCTGATTCATCATTCATCATTCATCATTCCTGATTCCTGATTCATCATTCCTGATTCATCATTCATCATTCCTGATTCATCATTGCTGATTCCTGATTCATCATTCCTGATTCATCATTCCTGATTCATCATTGATCATTCCTGATTCATCATTCATCATTCCTGATTCATCATTCCTTATTCCTGATTCGTCATTCCTGATTCCTTATTCTTGATTCATCATTCCTGATTCCTGATTCATCATTCATCATTCCTGATTCGTCATTCATCATTCCTGATTCATCATTCCTGATTCCTGATTCCTGATTCATCATTCCTGATTCCTGATTCCTGATTCATCATTCCTGATTCATTATTCCTGATTCATCATTCATCATTCCTGATTCATCATTCCTGATTCCTGATTCCTGATTCATCATTCCTGATTCCTGATTCATCATTCCTGATTCCTGATTCATCATTCCTGATTCCTGATTCATCATTCCTGATTCCTGATTCACCATTCCTGATTCCTGATTCATCATTCCTCTTTCCTGATTCATCATTCCTGATTCCTGATTCATCATTCCTGATTCCTGATTCATCATTCCTCTTTCCTGATTGATCATTCCTCATTCCTGATTCATCATTCCTGATTCCTGATTCATCATTCCTGATTCCTGATTGATCACTCCTGATTCCTGATTCCTGATTCCTGATTCATCATTCCTGATTCATCATTCCTGATTCCTGATTCATCATTGCTGATTCCTGATTCATCATTCATCATTCATCATTCCTGATTCCTGATTCATCATTCCTGATTCATCATTCATCATTCCTGATTCATCATTGCTGATTCCTGATTCATCATTCCTGATTCATCATTCCTGATTCCTGATTCATCATTCCTGATTCATCATTCCTGATTCCTGATTCATCATTGCTGATTCCTGATTCATCATTCATCATTCATCATTCCTGATTCCTGATTCCTTATTCCTGATTCATCATTCCTGATACCTGATTCATCATTCATCATTCCTGATTCGTCATTCATCATTCCTGATTCATCATTCCTGATTCCTGATTCCTGATTCATGATTCCTGATTCATCATTCCTGATTCCTGATTCATCATTCCTGATTCCTGATTCACCATTCCTGATTCCTGATTCATCATTCCTCTTTCCTGATTCATCATTCCTGATTCCTGATTCATCATTCCTGATTCCTGATTCATCATTCCTGATTCCTGATTCATCAATCCTCATTCCTGATTCATCATTCCTGATTCCTGATTGAACATTCCTCTTTCCTGATTGATCATTCCTCATTCCTGATTCATCATTCCTGATTCCTGATTCATCATTCCTGATTCCTGATTGATCACTCCTGATTCCTGATTCCTGATTCCTGATTCATCATTCCTGATTCCTGATTCATCATTGCTGATTCCTGATTCATCATTCATCATTCATCATTCCTGATTCCTGATTCATCATTCCTGATTCATCATTCATCATTCCTGATTCATCATTGCTGATTCCTGATTCATCATTCCTGATTCATCATTCCTGATTCATCATTCCTGATTCATCATTCATCATTCCTGATTCATCATTCCTTATTCCTGATTCATCATTCCTGATTCCTTATACCTGATTCATCATTCCTGATTCCTGATTCATCATTCATCATTCCTGATTCGTCATTCATCATTCCTGATTCATCATTCCTGATTCCTGATTCCTGATTCACCATTCCTGATTCATCATTCATCATTCCTGATTCATCATTCCTTATTCCTGATTCATCATTCCTGATTCCTGATTGAACATTCCTGATTCCTGATTCATCATTCCTCTTTCCTGATTCATCATTCCTGATTCCTGATTCATCATTCCTGATTCCTGATTCATCATTCCTCTTTCCTGATTCATCATTCCTGATTCCTGATTCATCATTCCTGATTCCTGATTCCTGATTCATCATTCCTGATTCATTATTCCTGATTCATCATTCATCATTCCTGATTCATCATTCCTGATTCCTGATTCCTGATTCATCATTCCTGATTCATCATTCCTGATTCATCATTCCTGATTCCTGATTCATCATTCATGATTCCTGATTCATCATTCCTGATTCCTGATTCATCATTCCTGATTCCTGATTCATCATTCCTGATTCATGATTCAACATTCCTGATTCCTGATTCATCAATCCTCTTTCATGATTCATCATTCCTGATTCCTGATTCCTCATTCCTGATTCCTGATTCATCATTCCTGATTCCTGATTCATCATTCCTGATTCATCATTCCTGATTCATCATTCATCATTCCTGATTCATCATTCCTGATTCCTGATTCATCATTCATCATTCCTGATTCATCATTCATCATTCCTGATTCGTCATTCATCATTCCTGATTCATCATTCCTGATTCATCATTCCTGATTCCTGATTCCTGATTCATCATTCCTGATTCATCATTCCTGATACATCATTCATCATTCATCATTCCTGATTCCTGATTCATCATTCCTGATTCATCATTCATCATTCCTGATTCATCATTCCTGATTCCTGATTCATCATTGCTGATTTCTGATTCATCATTCATCATACCTGATTCATTATTCCTGATTCATCATTCATCATTCCTGATTCATCATTCCTGATTCCTGATTCCTGATTCATCATTCCTGATTCATCATTCCTGATTCCTGATTCATCATTCATGATTCCTGATTCATCATTCCTGATTCCTGATTCATCATTCCTGATTCCTGATTCATCATTCCTGATTCATGATTCAACATTCCTGATTCCTGATTCATCAATCCTCTTTCATGATTCATCATTCCTGATTCCTGATTCCTCATTCCTGATTCCTGATTCATCATTCCTGATTCCTGATTCCTGATTCATCATTCCTGATTCATCATTCCTGATTCATCATTCATCATTCCTGATTCATCATTCCTGATTCCTGATTCATCATTCATCATTCCTGATTCATCATTCATCATTCCTGATTCGTCATTCATCATTCCTGATTCATCATTCCTGATTCATCATTCCTGATTCCTGATTCCTGATTCATCATTCCTGATTCATCATTCCTGATTCATCATTCATCATTCATCATTCCTGATTCCTGATTCATCATTCCTGATTCATCATTCATCATTCCTGATTCATCATTCCTGATTCCTGATTCATCATTGCTGATTTCTGATTCATCATTCATCATACCTGATTCCTGATTCATCATTCCTGATTCATCATTCATCATTCCTGATTCCTGATTCATCATTCCTGATTCATCATTCATCATTCCTGATTCATCATTCCTGAATCATCATTCCTGATTCCTGATTCATCATTCCTGATTCCTGATTCATCATTCCTGATTCCTGATTGATCACTCCTGATTCCTGATTCCTGATTCCTGATTCATCATTCCTGATTCATCATTCCTGATTCCTGATTCATCATTGCTGATTCCTGATTCTTCATTCATCATTCCTGATTCCTGATTCATCATTCCTGATTCATCATTGCTGATTCCTGATTCATCATTCCTGATTCATCATTCCTGATTCATCATTCCTGATTCATCATTCCTGATTCATCATTCATCATTCCTGATTCATCATTCCTTATTCCTGATTCATCATTCCTGATTCCTTATTCCTGAGTCATCATTCCTGATTCCTGATTCATCATTCATCATTCCTGATTCGTCATTCATCATTCCTGATTCATCATTCCTGATTCCTGATTCCTGATTCATCATTCCTGATTCATCATTCCTGATTCATCATTCCTTATTCCTGATTCATCATTCCTGATTCCTGATTCCTGATTCATCATTCCTGATTCCTGATTCCTGATTCATCATTCCTGATTCATTATTCCTGATTCATCATTCATAATTCCTGATTCATCATTCCTGATTCCTGATTCCTGATTCATCATTCCTGATTCATCATTCCTGATTCCTGATTCATCATTCATGATTCCTTATACATCATTCCTGATTCCTGATTCATCATTCCTGATTCCTGATTCATCATTCCTGATTCATGATTCAACATTCCTGATTCCTGATTCATCAATCCCCTTTCATGATTCATCATTCCTGATTCATGATTCATCATTCCTGATTCCTGATTCATCATTGCTGATTCCTGATTCAACATTCCTGATTCCTGATTCATCAATCCTGATTCCTGATTCATCATTCCTGATTCATCATTCATCATTCCTGATTCATCATTGCTGATTCCTGATTCATCATTCCTGATTCATCATTCCTGATTCATCATTCCTGATTCATCATTCATCATTCCTGATTCATCATTCCTTATTCCTGATTCATCATTCCTGATTCCTTATACCTGATTCATCATTCCTGATTCCTGATTCATCATTCATCATTCCTGATTCGTCATTCATCATTCCTGATTCATCATTCCTGATTCCTGATTCCTGATTCACCATTCCTGATTCATCATTCATCATTCCTGATTCATCATTCCTTATTCCTGATTCATCATTCCTGATTCCTGATTCCTGATTCATCATTCCTGATTCTTGATTCCTGATTCATCATTCCTGATTCATTATTCCTGATTCATCATTCATCATTCCTGATTCATCATTCCTGATTCCTGATTCCTGATTCATCATTCCTGATTCATCATTCCTGATTCATCATTCATGATTCCTGATTCATCATTCCTGATTCCTGATTCATCATTCCTGATTCCTGATTCATCATTCCTGATTCCTGATTCAACATTCCTGATTCATCAATCCTCTTTCATGATTCATCATTCCTGATTCCTGATTCATCATTCCTGATTCCTGATTCATCATTCCTGATTCCTGATTCCTGATTCATCATTCCTGATTCATCATTCCTGATTCATCATTCATCATTCCTGATTCATCATTCCTGATTCCTGATTCATCATTCATCATTCCTGATTCATCATTCATCATTCCTGATTCGTCATTCATCATTCCTGATTCATCATTCCTGATTCATCATTCCTGATTCCTGATTCCTGATTCATCATTCCTGATTCATCATTCCTCAATCATCATTCATCATTCATCATTCCTGATTCCTGATTCATCATTCCTGATTCATCATTCATCATTCCTGATTCATCATTCCTGATTCTGATTCATCATTGCTGATTTCTGATTCATCATTCATCATACCTGATTCCTGATTCATCATTCCTGATTCATCATTCATCATTCCTGATTCCTGATTCATCATTCCTGATTCATCATTCATCATTCCTGATTCATCATTCCTGAATCATCATTCCTGATTCCTGATTCATCATTCCTGATTCCTGATTCATCATTCCTGATTCCTGATTGATCACTCCTGATTCCTGATTCCTGATTCCTGATTCATCATTCCTGATTCATCATTCCTGATTCCTGATTCATCATTGCTGATTCCTGATTCATCATTCATCATTCCTGATTCCTGATTCATCATTCCTGATTCATCATTCATCATTGCTGATTCCTGATTCATCATTCCTGATTCATCATTCCTGATTCATCATTCCTGATTCATCATTCCTGATTCATCATTCCTGATTCATCATTCCTTATTCCTGATTCATCATTCCTGATTCCTTATTCCTGATTCATCATTCCTGATTCCTGATTCATCATTCATCATTCCTGATTCGTCATTCATCATTCCTGATTCATCATTCCTGATTCCTGATTCCTGATTCATCATTCCTGATTCATCATTCCTGATTCATCATTCCTTATTCCTGATTCATCATTCCTGATTCCTGATTCCTGATTCATCATTCCTGATTCCTGATTCATCATTCCTGATTCCTGATTGATCACTCCTGATTCCTGATTCCTGATTCCTGATTCATCATTCCTGATTCATCATTCCTGATTCCTGATTCATCATTGCTGATTCCTGATTCATCATTCATCATTCCTGATTCCTGATTCATCATTCCTGATTCATCATTCATCATTGCTGATTCCTGATTCATCATTCCTGATTCATCATTCCTGATTCATCATTCCTGATTCATCATTCCTGATTCATCATTCCTGATTCATCATTCCTTATTCCTGATTCATCATTCCTGATTCCTTATTCCTGATTCATCATTCCTGATTCCTGATTCATCATTCATCATTCCTGATTCGTCATTCATCATTCCTGATTCATCATTCCTGATTCCTGATTCCTGATTCATCATTCCTGATTCATCATTCCTGATTCATCATTCCTTATTCCTGATTCATCATTCCTGATTCCTGATTCCTGATTCATCATTCCTGATTCCTGATTCCTGATTCATCATTCCTGATTCATTATTCCTGATTCATCATTCATCATTCCTGATTCATCATTCATGATTCCTGATACATCATTCCTGATTCCTGATTCATCATTCCTGATTCCTGATTCATATAATATAATATAATATAACAATTTATATAGCGCCATTTCCACTAAATGACCAATGGCGCTTTACATCACTACTAAAAATAATTAAAATAAATAAATTAAATAGGGCAAAATATACAAATTAATTAAACATACTTACGGATTTAACTATTTTAAATATAAGATGTTAAAAGCTTTTTTAAAAAGAATAGTCTTAACCTTAGTCTTAAAAATATTTACAGATTGAACGTTCTTTACATCAATTGGAAGACTATTCCATAAAGTGGCCGCTGAGAATGAAAAGGATCTTGCACCATACGTTTTTAGATTGTATGTTGGAACTTTGAGTAAGTTCTGAGAAGATGAGCGTAATGATCGAGATGGTGCATATGGTTCTAAAAGTTCACTAATATATAATGGTGCAATATTGTTCATAGCCTTAAATGTCAGTAGTAATATCTTAAAATTAATCCTTTGTTCTATTGGTAGCCAATGTAGGTCTTGTAAAATATTTGTAATATGGCAGGATTTACGCGAACAAGTAAGAAGGCGTGCTGCCGAATTTTGGACATACTGGAGCCTCTGATGTAAATATTTAGGGATACCATATAATAACGAGTTACAATAATCTAATTTGGCGGTGATAAATGCATGAACTAGTATTTTGCAAACATCTAAAGATAAAAATTTCCTAACGCGAGCAATGTTTCTTATATGGTAAAACGCAGATTTGCAAATCGCAGACACTTGCTTGTCCATCATCATAGTGTGATCGAAGACGACCCCAATGTTCCTTGCTGATTTGGATGGATAGATGATCTCGGCACCAACCTGGATGCTATCGAGGGGAGGCTGCGGCCGATGACAAGCCCTCAGAACTAGAAGTTCAGTCTTATCATTATTTAGTTTTAATTTGTTAGTTGACATCCAGTTGTTTACATCGCGTAAACATGCCTCAATCTTTGCCTTTGAACAATCTAACTGTCCATTAACTGACGGCTGAAATGTTACATAAATCTGCGTATCGTCGGCGTAGCAATGAAACGACATGTTGTTTCTACGCATGATATCTCCTAGCGGCGAAGTGTACATCAAGTATAATATCGGGCCAAGTACCGAACCTTGTGGTACATCATTCCTGATTCATGATTCAACATTCCTGATTCCTGATTCATCAATCCCCTTTCATGATTCATCATTCCTGATTCCTGATTCATCATTCCTGATTCCTGATTCATCATTGCTGATTCCTGATTCCTGATTCATCATTCCTGATTCATCATTCATCATTCCTGATTCATCATTCCTGATTCCTGATTCATCATTCATCATTCCTGATTCATCATTCATCATTCCTGATTCGTCATTCATCATTCCTGATTCATCATTCCTGATTCATCATTCCTGATTCCTGATTCCTGATTTATCATTCCTGATTCATCATTCCTGATTCATCATTCATCATTGCTGATTTCTGATTCATCATTCATCATTCCTGATTCCTGATTCATCATTCCTGATTCATCATTCATCATTCCTGATTCCTGATTCATCATTCCTGATTCATCATTCATCATTCCTGATTCATCATTCCTGAATCATCATTCCTGATCCCTGATTCATCATTCCTGATTCCTGATTCATCATTCCTGATTCATCATTCCTGATTCATCATTCCTGATTACTGACTCATCATTCATCATTCCTGATTCATCATTCCTTATTCCTGATTCATCATTCCTGATTCTTGATTCCTGATTCATCATTCCTGATTCATCATTCCTGATTCATCATTCATCATACCTGATTCATCATTCCTTATTCCTGATTCATCATTCCTGATTCCTGATTCATCATTCATCATTCCTGTTTCATCATTCATCATTCATCATTCCTGATTCGTCATTCATCTATGAATTTGCTGGAATCTATGAATTTGCTGGAAAGATGGAATCCCTACGTTTGAGAATTTTACGGCACATTGAACGTTTTTAATATAAGCTCGCGGTCAGGAATCTATGAATTTGATGGAAAGATGGAATCTCTCCGTTTGAGAATTTTACGGCACATTCAACGTTTTTAATATTAGCTCGCGGTCAGGAATCTATGAATTTGCTGGAAAGATGGAATCTCTCCGTTTGAGAATTTTACGGCACATTCAACGTTTTTAAGATTAGCTCGCGGTCAGGAATCTATGAATTTGCTGGAAATATGGAATCTCTCCGTTTGAGAATTTTAAGGCACATTGAACGTTTTTAACATTAGCTCGCGGTCAGGAATCTATGAATTTGCTGGAAAGATGGAATCTCTCCGTTTGAGAATTTTACGGCACATTCAACGTTTTTAAGATTAGCTCGCGGTCAGGAATCTATGAATTTGCTGGAAAGATGGAATCTCTCCGTTTGAGAATTTTAAGGCAAATTGAACGTTTTTAAGATTAGCTCGCGGTCAGGAATCTATGAATTTGCTGGAAAGACGGAATCTCTCCGTTTGAGAATTTTAAGGCACATTGAACGTTTTTAAGATTAGCTCGCGGTCAGGAATCTATGAATTTGCTGGAAAGACGGAATCTCTCCGTTTGAGAATTTTACGGCACATTCAACGTTTTTAAGATTAGCTCGCGTTCAGGAATCTATGAATTTGCTGGAAAGATGGAATCTCTCCGTTTGAGAATTTTAAGGCACATTCAACGTTTTTAAGATTAGCTCGCGGTCAGGAATCTATGAATTTGCTGGAAAGATGGAATCTCACCGTTTGAGAATTTTACGGCACATTCAACGTTTTTAAGATTAGCTCGCGGTCAGGAATCTATGAATTTGCTGGAAAGATGGAATCTCTCCGTTTGAGAATTTTAAGGCACATTCAACGTTTTTAAGATTAGCTCGCGGTCAGGAATCTATGAATTTGCTGGAAAGATGGAATCTCTCCGTTTGAGAATTTTAAGGCACATTGAACGTTTTTAAGATTAGCTCGCGGTCAGGAATCTATGAATTTGATGGAAAGATGGAATCTCTCCGTTTGAGAATTTTACGGCACATTGAACGTTTTTAAGATTAGCTCGCGGTCAGGAATCTATGAATTTGCTGGAAAGATGGAATCTCTCCGTTTGAGAATTTTAAGGCACATTGAACGTTTTTAAGATTAGCTCGCGGTCAGGAATCTATGAATTTGCTGGAAAGATGGAATCTCTCCGTTTGAGAATTTTACGGCACATTCAACGTTTTTAAGATTAGCTCGCGGTCAGGAATCTATGAATTTGCTGGAAAGATGGAATCCCTACGTTTGAGAATTTTACGGCACATTGAACGTTTTTAATATAAGCTCGCGGTCAGGAATCTATGAATTTGATGGAAAGATGGAATCTCTCCGTTTGAGAATTTTACGGCACATTCAACGTTTTTAATATTAGCTCGCGGTCAGGAATCTATGAATTTGCTGGAAAGATGGAATCTCTCCGTTTGAGAATTTTACGGCACATTCAACGTTTTTAAGATTAGCTCGCGGTCAGGAATCTATGAATTTGCTGGAAATATGGAATCTCTCCGTTTGAGAATTTTAAGGCACATTGAACGTTTTTAACATTAGCTCGCGGTCAGGAATCTATGAATTTGCTGGAAAGACGGAATCTCTCCGTTTGAGAATTTTAAGGCACATTGAACGTTTTTAAGATTAGCTCGCGGTCAGGAATCTATGAATTTGCTGGAAAGACGGAATCTCTCCGTTTGAGAATTTTACGGCACATTCAACGTTTTTAAGATTAGCTCGCGTTCAGGAATCTATGAATTTGCTGGAAAGATGGAATCTCTCCGTTTGAGAATTTTAAGGCACATTCAACGTTTTTAAGATTAGCTCGCGGTCAGGAATCTATGAATTTGCTGGAAAGACGGAATCTCTCCGTTTGAGAATTTTACGGCACATTCAACGTTTTTAAGATTAGCTCGCGTTCAGGAATCTATGAATTTGCTGGAAAGATGGAATCTCTCCGTTTGAGAATTTTAAGGCACATTCAACGTTTTTTAAAATTAGCTCGCGGTCAGGAATCTATGAATTTGCTGGAAAGATGGAATCTCACCGTTTGAGAATTTTACGGCACATTGAACGTTTTTAAGATTAGCTCGCGGTCAGGAATCTATGAATTTGCTGGAAAGATGGAATCTCTCCGTTTGAGAATTTTAAGGCACATTCAACGTTTTTAAGATTAGCTCGCGGTCAGGAATCTATGAATTTGCTGGAAAGATGGAATCTCTCCGTTTGAGAATTTTAAGGCACATTGAACGTTTTTAAGATTAGCTCGCGGTCAGGAATCTATGAATTTGATGGAAAGATGGAATCTCTCCGTTTGAGAATTTTACGGCACATTGAACGTTTTTAAGATTAGCTCGCGGTCAGGAATCTATGAATTTGCTGGAAAGATGGAATCTCTCCGTTTGAGAATTTTAAGGCACATTCAACGTTTTTAAGATTAGCTCGCGGTCAGGAATCTATGAATTTGCTGGAAAGATGGAATCTCTCCGTTTGAGAATTTTACGGCACATTCAACGTTTTTAAGATTAGCTCGCGGTCAGGAATCTATGAATTTGCTGGAAAGATGGAATCTCTCCGTTTGAGAATTTTAAGGCACATTCAACGTTTTTAAGATTAGCTCGCGGTCAGGAATCTATGAATTTGCTGGAAAGATGGAATCTCTCCGTTTGAGAATTTTACGGCACATTGAACGTTTTTAAGATTAGCTCGCGGTCAGGAATCTATGAATTTGCTGGAAAGATGGAATCTCTCCGTTTGAGAATTTTAAGGCACATTGAACGTTTTTAAGATTAGCTCGCGGTCAGGAATCTATGAATTTGCTGGAAAGATGGAATCTCTCCGTTTGAGAATTTTACGGCACATTCAACGTTTTTAAGATTAGCTCGCGGTCAGGAATCTATGAATTTGCTGGAAAGATGGAATCTCTCCGTTTGAGAATTTTAAGGCACATTGAACGTTTTTAAGATTAGCTCGCGGTCAGGAATCTATGAATTTGCTGGAAAGATGGAATCTCTCCGTTTGAGAATTTTAAGGCACATTGAACGTTTTTAAGATTAGCTCGCGGTCAGGAATCTATGAATTTGCTGGAAAGATGGAATCTCTCCGTTTGAGAATTTTACGGCACATTCAACGTTTTTAAGATTAGCTCGCGGTCAGGAATCTATGAATTTGCTGGAAAGATGGAATCTCTCCGTTTGAGAATTTTAAGGCACATTCAACGTTTTTAAGATTAGCTCGCGGTCAGGAATCTATGAATTTGCTGGAAAGATGGAATCTCTCCGTTTGAGAATTTTAAGGCACATTCAACGTTTTTAAGATTAGCTCGCGGTCAGGAATCTATGAATTTGCTGGAAAGATGGAATCTCTCCGTTTGAGAATTTTACGGCACATTCAACGTTTTTAAGATTAGCTCGCGGTCAGGAATCTATGAATTTGCTGGAAATATGGAATCTCTCCGTTTGAGAATTTTACGGCACATTCAACGTTTTTAAGATTAGCTCGCGGTCAGGAATCTATGAATTTGCTGGAAAGATGGAATCTCTCCGTTTGAGAATTTTACGGCACATTCAACGTTTTTAACATTAGCTCGCGGTCAGGAATCTATGAATTTGCTGGAAAGATGGAATCTCTCCGTTTGAGAATTTTACGGCACATTCAACGTTTTTAAGATTAGCTCGCGGTCAGGAATCTATGAATTTGCTGGAAAGATGGAATCTCTCCGTTTGAGAATTTTACGGCACATTCAACGTTTTTAAGATTAGCTCGCGGTCAGGAATCTATGAATTTGCTGGAAAGATGGAATCTCTTCGTTGAGAATTTTAAGGCACATTCAACGTTTTTAAGATTAGCTCGCGGTCAGGAATCTATGAATTTGCTGGAAAGATGGAATCTCTCCGTTTGAGAATTTTAAGGCACATTCAACGTTTTTAAGATTAGCTCGCGGTCAGGAATCTATGAATTTGCTGGAAAGATGGAATCTCTCCGTTTGAGAATTTTACGGCACATTGAACGTTTTTAAGATTAGCTCGCGGTCAGGAATCTATGAATTTGCTGGAAAGATGGAATCTCTCCGTTTGAGAATTTTAAGGCACATTGAACGTTTTTTAAGATTAGCTCGCGGTCAGGAATCTATGAATTTGCTGGAAAGATGGAATCTCTCCGTTTGAGAATTTTACGGCACAT
Source organism: Actinernus sp. WN-2022 (assembly GCA_030867875.1). NCBI lineage: Eukaryota > Metazoa > Cnidaria > Anthozoa > Actiniaria > Actinernidae > Actinernus > Actinernus sp. WN-2022. Next base: position 15,942 of record JAOWCC010001767.1, on the reverse strand, counting down.
TCAACGTTTTTAAGATTAGCTCGCGGTCAGGAATCTATGAATTTGCTGGAAAGATGGAATCTCTCCGTTTGAGAATTTTAAGGCACATTGAACGTTTTTAAGATTAGCTCGCGGTCAGGAATCTATGAATTTGCTGGAAAGACGGAATCTCTCCGTTTGAGAATTTTAAGGCACATTGAACGTTTTTAAGATTAGCTCGCGGTCAGGAATCTATGAATTTGCTGGAAAGATGGAATCTCTCCGTTTGAGAATTTTACGGCACATTCAACGTTTTTAAGATTAGCTCGCGGTCAGGAATCTATGAATTTGCTGGAAAGATGGAATCTCTCCGTTTGAGAATTTTAAGGCACATTCAACGTTTTTAAGATTAGCTCGCGGTCAGGAATCTATGAATTTGCTGGAAAGATGGAATCTCTCCGTTTGAGAATTTTAAGGCACATTCAACGTTTTTAAGATTAGCTCGCGGTCAGGAATCTATGAATTTGCTGGAAAGATGGAATCTCTCCGTTTGAGAATTTTACGGCACATTCAACGTTTTTAAGATTAGCTCGCGGTCAGGAATCTATGAATTTGCTGGAAATATGGAATCTCTCCGTTTGAGAATTTTACGGCACATTCAACGTTTTTAAGATTAGCTCGCGGTCAGGAATCTATGAATTTGCTGGAAAGATGGAATCTCTCCGTTTGAGAATTTTACGGCACATTCAACGTTTTTAACATTAGCTCGCGGTCAGGAATCTATGAATTTGCTGGAAAGATGGAATCTCTCCGTTTGAGAATTTTAAGGCACATTCAACGTTTTTAAGATTAGCTCGCGGTCAGGAATCTATGAATTTGCTGGAAAGATGGAATCTCACCGTTTGAGAATTTTACGGCACATTCAACGTTTTTAAGATTAGCTCGCGGTCAGGAATCTATGAATTTGCTGGAAAGATGGAATCTCTCCGTTTGAGAATTTTACGGCACATTCAACGTTTTTAACATTAGCTCGCGGTCAGGAATCTATGAATTTGCTGGAAAGATGGAATCTCTCCGTTTGAGAATTTTAAGGCACATTCAACGTTTTTAAGATTAGCTCGCGGTCAGGAATCTATGAATTTGCTGGAAAGATGGAATCTCACCGTTTGAGAATTTTACGGCACATTCAACGTTTTTAAGATTAGCTCGCGGTCAGGAATCTATGAATTTGCTGGAAAGATGGAATCTCTCCGTTTGAGAATTTTACGGCACATTAAACGTTTTTAAGATTAGCTCGCGGTCAGGAATCTATGAATTTGCTGGAAAGATGGAATCTCTCCGTTTGAGAATTTTACGGCACATTCAACGTTTTTAAGATTAGCTCGCGGTCAGGAATCTATGAATTTGCTGGAAAGATGGAATCTCTCCGTTTGAGAATTTTAAGGCACATTCAACGTTTTTAAGATTAGCTCGCGGTCAGGAATCTATGAATTTGCTGGAAAGATGGAATCTCTCCGTTTGAGAATTTTAAGGCACATTCAACGTTTTTAAGATTAGCTCGCGGTCAGGAATCTATGAATTTCCTGGAAAGATGGAATCTCTCCGTTTGAGAATTTTACGGCACATTCAACGTTTTTAAGATTAGCTCGCGGTCAGCAATCTATGAATTTGCTGGAAAGATGGAATCTCTCCGTTTGAGAATTTTACGGCACATTGAACGTTTTTAAGATTAGCTCGCGGTCAGGAATCTATGAATTTGCTGGAAAGATGGAATCTCTCCGTTTGAGAATTTTAAGGCACATTGAACGTTTTTAAGATTAGCTCGCGGTCAGGAATCTATGAATTTGCTGGAAAGATGGAATCTCTCCGTTTGAGAATTTTACGGCACATTCAACGTTTTTAAGATTAGCTCGCGGTCAGGAATCTATGAATTTGCTGGAAAGATGGAATCTCTCCGTTTGAGAATTTTACGGCACATTCAACGTTTTTAAGATTAGCTCGCGGTCAGGAATCTATGAATTTGCTGGAAAGATGGAATCTCTCCGTTTGAGAATTTTACGGCACATTCAACGTTTTTAAGATTAGCTCGCGGTCAGGAATCTATGAATTTGCTGGAAAGATGGAATCTCTCCGTTTGAGAATTTTACGGCACATTCAACGTTTTTAAGATTAGCTCGCGGTCAGGAATCTATGAATTTGCTGGAAAGATGGAATCTCTCCGTTTGAGAATTTTAAGGCACATTCAACGTTTTTAAGATTAGCTCGCGGTCAGGAATCTATGAATTTGCTGGAAAGATGGAATCTCTCCGTTTGAGAATTTTAAGGCACATTCAACGTTTTTAAGATTAGCTCGCGGTCAGGAATCTATGAATTTGCTGGAAAGATGGAATCTCTCCGTTTGAGAATTTTAAGGCACATTCAACGTTTTTAAGATTAGCTCGCGGTCAGGAATCTATGAATTTGCTGGAAAGATGGAATCTCACCGTTTGAGAATTTTACGGCACATTCAACGTTTTTAAGATTAGCTCGCGGTCAGGAATCTATGAATTTGCTGGAAAGATGGAATCTCTCCGTTTGAGAATTTTAAGGCACATTCAACGTTTTTAAGATTAGCTCGCGGTCAGGAATCTATGAATTTGCTGGAAAGATGGAATCTCTCCGTGTGAGAATTTTAAGGCACATTGAACGTTTTTAAGATTAGCTCGCGGTCAGGAATCTATGAATTTGATGGAAAGATGGAATCTCTCCGTTTGAGAATTTTACGGCACATTGAACGTTTTTAAGATTAGCTCGCGGTCAGGAATCTATGAATTTGATGGAAAGATGGAATCTCTCCGTTTGAGAATTTTAAGGCACATTGAACGTTTTTAAGATTAGCTCGCGGTCAGGAATCTATGAATTTGCTGGAAAGATGGAATCTCTCAGTTTGAGAATTTTACGGCACATTCAACGTTTTTAAGATTAGCTCGCGGTCAGGAATCTATGAATTTGCTGGAAAGATGGAATCTCTCCGTTTGAGAATTTTACGGCACATTCAACGTTTTTAAGATTAGCTCGCGGTCAGGAATCTATGAATTTGCTGGAAAGATGGAATCTCTCCGTTTGAGAATTTTAAGGCACATTCAACGTTTTTAAGATTAGCTCGCGGTCAGGAATCTATGAATTTGCTGGAAAGATGGAATCTCTCCGTTTGAGAATTTTACGGCACATTCAACGTTTTTAAGATTAGCTCGCGGTCAGGAATCTATGAATTTGCTGGAAAGATGGAATCTCTCCGTTTGAGAATTTTACGGCACATTCAACGTTTTTAAGATTAGCTCGCGGTCAGGAATCTATGAATTTGCTGGAAAGATGGAATCTCTCCGTTTGAGAATTTTACGGCACATTCAACGTTTTTAAGATTAGCTCGCGGTCAGGAATCTATGAATTTGCTGGAAAGATGGAATCTCTCCGTTTGAGAATTTTAAGGCACATTCAACGTTTTTAAGATTAGCTCGCGGTCAGGAATCTATGAATTTGCTGGAAAGATGGAATCTCACCGTTTGAGAATTTTACGGCACATTCAACGTTTTTAAGATTAGCTCGCGGTCAGGAATCTATGAATTTGCTGGAAAGATGGAATCTCTCCGTTTGAGAATTTTACGGCACATTCAACGTTTTTAAGATTAGCTCGCGGTCAGGAATCTATGAATTTGCTGGAAAGATGGAATCTCTCCGTTTGAGAATTTTACGGCACATTCAACGTTTTTAAGATTAGCTCGCGGTCAGGAATCTATGAATTTGCTGGAAAGATGGAATCTCTCCGTTTGAGAATTTTAAGGCACATTCAACGTTTTTAAGATTAGCTCGCGGTCAGGAATCTATGAATTTCCTGGAAAGATGGAATCTCTCCGTTTGAGAATTTTACGGCACATTCAACGTTTTTAAGATTAGCTCGCGGTCAGGAATCTATGAATTTGCTGGAAAGATGGAATCTCTCCGTTTGAGAATTTTACGGCACATTCAACGTTTTTAAGATTAGCTCGCGGTCAGGAATCTATGAATTTGCTGGAAAGATGGAATCTCTCCGTTTGAGAATTTTACGGCACATTCAACGTTTTTAAGATTAGCTCGCGGTCAGGAATCTATGAATTTGCTGGAAAGATGGAATCTCTCCGTTTGAGAATTTTACGGCACATTCAACGTTTTTAAGATTAGCTCGCGGTCAGGAATCTATGAATTTGCTGGAAAGATGGAATCTCTCCGTTTGAGAATTTTACGGCACATTCAACGTTTTTAAGATTAGCTCGCGGTCAGGAATCTATGAATTTGCTGGAAAGATGGAATCTCTCCGTTTGAGAATTTTAAGGCACATTCAACGTTTTTAAGATTAGCTCGCGGTCAGGAATCTATGAATTTGCTGGAAAGATGGAATCTCTCCGTTTGAGAATTTTAAGGCACATTCAACGTTTTTAAGATTAGCTCGCGGTCAGGAATCTATGAATTTGCTGGAAAGATGGAATCTCTCCGTTTGAGAATTTTACGGCACATTCAACGTTTTTAAGATTAGCTCGCGGTCAGGAATCTATGAATTTGCTGGAAAGATGGAATCTCTCCGTTTGAGAATTTTACGGCACATTCAACGTTTTTAAGATTAGCTCGCGGTCAGGAATCTATGAATTTGCTGGAAAGATGGAATCTCTCCGTTTGAGAATTTTAAGGCACATTCAACGTTTTTAAGATTAGCTCGCGGTCAGGAATCTATGAATTTGCTGGAAAGATGGAATCTCTCCGTTTGAGAATTTTAAGGCACATTCAACGTTTTTAAGATTAGCTCGCGGTCAGGAATCTATGAATTTGCTGGAAAGATGGAATCTCTCCGTTTGAGAATTTTACGGCACACTCAACGTTTTTAAGATTAGCTCGCGGTCAGGAATCTATGAATTTGCTGGAAAGATGGAATCTCTCCGTTTGAGAATTTTACGGGACATTCAACGTTTTTAAGATTAGCTCGCGGTCAGGAATCTATGAATTTGCTGGAAAGATGGAATCTCTCCGTTTGAGAATTTTACGGGACATTCAACGTTTTTAAGATTAGCTCGCGGTCAGGAATCTATGAATTTGCTGGAAAGATGGAATCTCTCCGTTTGAGAATTTTACGGCACATTCAACGTTTTTAACATTAGCTCGCGGTCAGGAATCTATGAATTTGCTGGAAAGATGGAATCTCTCCGTTTGAGAATTTTAAGGCACATTGAACGTTTTTAAGATTAGCTCGCGGTCAGGAATCTATGAATTTGCTGGAAAGATGGAATCTCTCCGTTTGAGAATTTTAAGGCACATTGAACGTTTTTAAGATTAGCTCGCGGTCAGGAATCTATGAATATGCTGGAAAGATGGAATCTCACCGTTTGAGAATTTTACGGCACATTCAACGTTTTTAAGATTAGCTCGCGGTCAGGAATCTATGAATTTGCTGGAAAGATGGAATCTCTCCGTTTGAGAATTTTAAGGCACATTCAACGTTTTTAAGATTAGCTCGCGGTCAGGAATCTATGAATTTGCTGGAAAGATGGAATCTCTCCGTTTGAGAATTTTAAGGCACATTGAACGTTTTTAAGATTAGCTCGCGGTCAGGAATCTATGAATTTGATGGAAAGATGGAATCTCTCCGTTTGAGAATTTTACGGCACATTGAACGTTTTTAAGATTAGCTCGCGGTCAGGAATCTATGAATTTGCTGGAAAGATGGAATCTCTCCGTTTGAGAATTTTAAGGCACATTGAACGTTTTTAAGATTAGCTCGCGGTCAGGAATCTATGAATTTGCTGGAAAGATGGAATCTCTCCGTTTGAGAATTTTAAGGCACATTGAACGTTTTTAAGATTAGCTCGCGGTCAGGAATCTATGAATTTGCTGGAAAGATGGAATCTCTCCGTTTGAGAATTTTACGGCACATTCAACGTTTTTAAGATTAGCTCGCGGTCAGGAATCTATGAATTTGCTGGAAAGATGGAATCTCTCCGTTTGAGAATTTTACGGCACATTCAACGTTTTTAAGATTAGCTCGCGGTCAGGAATCTATGAATTTGCTGGAAAGATGGAATCTCTCCGTTTGAGAATTTTACGGCACATTCAACGTTTTTAAGATTAGCTCGCGGTCAGGAATCTATGAATTTGCTGGAAAGATGGAATCTCTCCGTTTGAGAATTTTAAGGCACATTCAACGTTTTTAAGATTAGCTCGCGGTCAGGAATCTATGAATTTGCTGGAAAGATGGAATCTCTCCGTTTGAGAATTTTAAGGCACATTCAACGTTTTTAAGATTAGCTCGCGGTCAGGAATCTATGAATTTGCTGGAAAGATGGAATCTCTCCGTTTGAGAATTTTAAGGCACATTCAACGTTTTTAAGATTAGCTCGCGGTCAGGAATCTATGAATTTGCTGGAAAGATGGAATCTCACCGTTTGAGAATTTTACGGCACATTCAACGTTTTTAAGATTAGCTCGCGGTCAGGAATCTATGAATTTGCTGGAAAGATGGAATCTCTCCGTTTGAGAATTTTAAGGCACATTCAACGTTTTTAAGATTAGCTCGCGGTCAGGAATCTATGAATTTGCTGGAAAGATGGAATCTCTCCGTTTGAGAATTTTAAGGCACATTGAACGTTTTTAAGATTAGCTCGCGGTCAGGAATCTATGAATTTGATGGAAAGATGGAATCTCTCCGTTTGAGAATTTTACGGCACATTGAACGTTTTTAAGATTAGCTCGCGGTCAGGAATCTATGAATTTGCTGGAAAGATGGAATCTCTCCGTTTGAGAATTTTAAGGCACATTGAACGTTTTTAAGATTAGCTCGCGGTCAGGAATCTATGAATTTGCTGGAAAGATGGAATCTCTCCGTTTGAGAATTTTACGGCACATTCAACGTTTTTAAGATTAGCTCGCGGTCAGGAATCTATGAATTTGCTGGAAAGATGGAATCTCTCCGTTTGAGAATTTTACGGCACATTCAACGTTTTTAAGATTAGCTCGCGGTCAGGAATCTATGAATTTGCTGGAAAGATGGAATCTCTCCGTTTGAGAATTTTACGGCACATTCAACGTTTTTAAGATTAGCTCGCGGTCAGGAATCTATGAATTTGCTGGAAAGATGGAATCTCTCCGTTTGAGAATTTTAAGGCACATTCAACGTTTTTAAGATTAGCTCGCGGTCAGGAATCTATGAATTTGCTGGAAAGATGGAATCTCTCCGTTTGAGAATTTTAAGGCACATTCAACGTTTTTAAGATTAGCTCGCGGTCAGGAATCTATGAATTTGCTGGAAAGATGGAATCTCTCCGTTTGAGAATTTTAAGGCACATTGAACGTTTTTAAGATTAGCTCGCGGTCAGGAATCTATGAATTTGCTGGAAAGATGGAATCTCTCCGTTTGAGAATTTTACGGCACACTCAACGTTTTTAAGATTAGCTCGCGGTCAGGAATCTATGAATTTGCTGGAAAGATGGAATCTCTCCGTTTGAGAATTTTAAGGCACATTCAACGTTTTTAAGATTAGCTCGCGGTCAGGAATCTATGAATTTGCTGGAAAGATGGAATCTCTCCGTTTGAGAATTTTACGGCACATTCAACGTTTTTAAGATTAGCTCGCGGTCAGGAATCTATGAATTTGCTGGAAATATGGAATCTCTCCGTTTGAGAATTTTAAGGCACATTCAACGTTTTTAAGATTAGCTCGCGGTCAGGAATCTATGAATTTGCTGGAAATATGGAATCTCTCCGTTTGAGAATTTTACGGCACATTGAACGTTTTTAACATTAGCTCGCGGTCAGGAATCTATGAATTTGCTGGAAAGATGGAATCTCTCCGTTTGAGAATTTTAAGGCACATTGAACGTTTTTAAGATTAGCTCGCGGTCAGGAATCTATGAATTTGCTGGAAAGATGGAATCTCTCCGTTTGAGAATTTTACGGCACATTCAACCTTTTTAAGATTAGCTCGCGGTCAGGAATCTATGAATTTGCTGGAAAGATGGAATCTCTCCGTTTGAGAATTTAAGACACATTCAACGTTTTTAAGATTAGCTCGCGGTCAGGAATCTATGAATTTGCTGGAAAGATGGAATCTCTCCGTTTGAGAATTTTACGGCACATTCAACGTTTTTAAGATTAGCTCGCGGTCAGGAATCTATGAATTTGCTGGAAATATGGAATCTCTCCGTTTGAGAATTTTACGGCACATTCAACGTTTTTAACATTAGCTCGCGGTCAGGAATCTATGAATTTGCTGGAAAGATGGGATCTCTCCGTTTGAGAATTTTAAGGCACATTCAATGTTTTTAAGATTAGCTCGCGGTCAGGAATCTATGAATTTGCTGGAAAGATGGAATCTCACCGTTTGAGAATTTTACGGCACATTCAACGTTTTTAAGATTAGCTCGCGGTCAGGAATCTATGAATTTGCTGGAAAGATGGAATCTCTCCGTTTGAGAATTTTAAGGCACATTGAACGTTTTTAAGATTAGCTCGCGGTCAGGAATCTATGAATTTGCTGGAAAGATGGAATCTCTCCGTTTGAGAATTTTACGGCACACTCAACGTTTTTAAGATTAGCTCGCGGTCAGGAATCTATGAATTTGCTGGAAAGATGGAATCTCTCCGTTTGAGAATTTTAAGGCACATTGAACGTTTTTAAGATTAGCTCGCGGTCAGGAATCTATGAATTTGCTGGAAAGATGGAATCTCTCCGTTTGAGAATTTTACGGCACATTCAACGTTTTTAAGATTAGCTCGCGGTCAGGAATCTATGAATTTGCTGGAAAGATGGAATCTCTCCGTTTGAGAATTTTAAGGCACATTCAACGTTTTTAAGATTAGCTCGCGGTCAGGAATCTATGAATTTGCTGGAAAGATGGAATCTCTCCGTTTGAGAATTTTAAGGCACATTCAACGTTTTTAAGATTAGCTCGCGGTCAGGAATCTATGAATTTGATGGAAAGATGGAATCTCTCCGTTTGAGAATTTTACGGCACATTGAACGTTTTTAAGATTAGCTCGCGGTCAGGAATCTATGAATTTGCTGGAAAGATGGAATCTCTCCGTTTGAGAATTTTAAGGCACATTCAACGTTTTTAAGATTAGCTCGCGGTCAGGAATCTATGAATTTGCTGGAAAGGTGGAATCTCTCCGTTTGAGAATTTTACGGCACATTGAACGTTTTTAAGATTAGCTCGCGGTCAGGAATCTATGAATTTGCTGGAAAGATGGAATCTCTCCGTTTGAGAATTTTACGGCACATTCAACGATTTTAAGATTAGCTCGCGGTCAGGAATCTATGAATTTGCTGGAAAGATGGAATCTCTCCGTTTGAGAATTTTAAGGCACATTCAACGTTTTTAAGATTAGCTCGCGGTCAGGAATCTATGAATTTGCTGGAAAGATGGAATCTCTCCGTTTGAGAATTTTACGGCACATTGAACGTTTTTAAGATTAGCTCGCGGTCAGGAATCTATGAATTTGCTGGAAAGATGGAATCTCTCCGTTTGAGAATTTTAAGGCACATTGAACGTTTTTAAGATTAGCTCGCGGTCAGGAATCTATGAATTTGCTGGAAAGATGGAATCTCTCCGTTTGAGAATTTTACGGCACATTCAACGTTTTTAAGATTAGCTCGCGGTCAGGAATCTATGAATTTGCTGGAAAGATGGAATCTCTCCGTTTGAGAATTTTAAGGCACATTGAACGTTTTTAAGATTAGCTCGCGGTCAGGAATCTATGAATTTGCTGGAAAGATGGAATCTCTCCGTTTGAGAATTTTACGGCACATTCAACGTTTTTAAGATTAGCTCGCGGTCAGGAATCTATGAATTTGCTGGAAAGATGGAATCTCTCCGTTTGAGAATTTTAAGGCACATTCAACGTTTTTAAGATTAGCTCGCGGTCAGGAATCTATGAATTTGCTGGAAAGATGGAATCTCTCCGTTTGAGAATTTTAAGGCACATTCAACGTTTTTAAGATTAGCTCGCGGTCAGGAATCTAGGAATTTGATGGAAAGATGGAATCTCTCCGTTTGAGAATTTTACGGCACATTGAACGTTTTTAAGATTAGCTCGCGGTCAGGAATCTATGAATTTGCTGGAAAGATGGAATCTCTCCGTTTGAGAATTTTACGGCACATTCAACGTTTTTAAGATTAGCTCGCGGTCAGGAATCTATGAATTTGCTGGAAAGATGGAATCTCTCCGTTTGAGAATTTTACGGCACATTGAACGTTTTTAAGATTAGCTCGCGGTCAGGAATCTATGAATTTGCTGGAAAGATGGAATCTCTCCGTTTGAGAATTTTACGGCACATTGAACGTTTTTAAGATTAGCTCGCGGTCAGGAATCTATGAATTTGCTGGAAAGATGGAATCTCTCCGTTTGAGAATTTTACGGCACATTGAACGTTTTTAAGATTAGCTCGCGGTCAGGAATCTATGAATTTGCTGGAAAGATGGAATCTCTCCGTTTGAGAATTTTAAGGCACATTCAACGTTTTTAAGATTAGCTCGCGGTCAGGAATCTATGAATTTGCTGGAAAGATGGAATCTCTCCGTTTGAGAATTTTACGGCACATTCAACGTTTTTAAGATTAGCTCGCGGTCAGGAATCTATGAATTTGCTGGAAATATGGAATCTCTCCGTTTGAGAATTTTACGGCACATTCAACGTTTTTAAGATTAGCTCGCGGTCAGGAATCTATGAATTTGCTGGAAAGATGGAATCTCTCCGTTTGAGAATTTTACGGCACATTCAACGTTTTTAACATTAGCTCGCGGTCAGGAATCTATGAATTTGCTGGAAAGATGGAATCTCTCCGTTTGAGAATTTTAAGGCACATTCAACGTTTTTAAGATTAGCTCGCGGTCAGGAATCTATGAATTTGCTGGAAAGATGGAATCTCACCGTTTGAGAATTTTAAGGCACATTGAACGTTTTTAAGATTAGCTCGCGGTCAGGAATCTATGAATTTGCTGGAAAGATGGAATCTCTCCGTTTGAGAATTTTAAGGCACATTGAACGTTTTTAAGATTAGCTCGCGGTCAGGAATCTATGAATTTGCTGGAAAGATGGAATCTCTCCGTTTGAGAATTTTACGGCACATTCAACGTTTTTAAGATTAGCTCGCGGTCAGGAATCTATGAATTTGCTGGAAAGATGGAATCTCTCCGTTTGAGAATTTTAAGGCACATTCAACGTTTTTAAGATTAGCTCGCGGTCAGGAATCTATGAATTTGCTGGAAAGATGGAATCTCTCCGTTTGAGAATTTTAAGGCACATTCAACGTTTTTAAGATTAGCTCGCGGTCAGGAATCTATGAATTTGATGGAAAGATGGAATCTCTCCGTTTGAGAATTTTACGGCACATTGAACGTTTTTAAGATTAGCTCGCGGTCAGGAATCTATGAATTTGCTGGAAAGATGGAATCTCTCCGTTTGAGAATTTTAAGGCACATTCAACGTTTTAAGATTAGCTCGCGGTCAGGAATCTATGAATTTGCTGGAAAGGTGGAATCTCTCCGTTTGAGAATTTTACGGCACATTGAACGTTTTTAAGATTAGCTCGCGGTCAGGAATCTATGAATTTGCTGGAAAGATGGAATCTCTCCGTTTGAGAATTTTACGGCACATTCAACGATTTTAAGATTAGCTCGCGGTCAGGAATCTATGAATTTGCTGGAAAGATGGAATCTCTCCGTTTGAGAATTTTAAGGCACATTCAACGTTTTTAAGATTAGCTCGCGGTCAGGAATCTATGAATTTGCTGGAAAGATGGAATCTCTCCGTTTGAGAATTTTACGGCACATTGAACGTTTTTAAGATTAGCTCGCGGTCAGGAATCTATGAATTTGCTGGAAAGATGGAATCTCTCCGTTTGAGAATTTTAAGGCACATTGAACGTTTTTAAGATTAGCTCGCGGTCAGGAATCTATGAATTTGCTGGAAAGATGGAATCTCTCCGTTTGAGAATTTTACGGCACATTCAACGTTTTTAAGATTAGCTCGCGGTCAGGAATCTATGAATTTGCTGGAAAGATGGAATCTCTCCGTTTGAGAATTTTAAGGCACATTGAACGTTTTTAAGATTAGCTCGCGGTCAGGAATCTATGAATTTGCTGGAAAGATGGAATCTCTCCGTTTGAGAATTTTACGGCACATTCAACGTTTTTAAGATTAGCTCGCGGTCAGGAATCTATGAATTTGCTGGAAAGATGGAATCTCTCCGTTTGAGAATTTTAAGGCGCATTCAACGTTTTTAAGATTAGCTCGCGGTCAGGAATCTATGAATTTGCTGGAAAGATGGAATCTCTCCGTTTGAGAATTTTAAGGCACATTCAACGTTTTTAAGATTAGCTCGCGGTCAGGAATCTAGGAATTTGATGGAAAGATGGAATCTCTCCGTTTGAGAATTTTACGGCACATTGAACGTTTTTAAGATTAGCTCGCGGTCAGGAATCTATGAATTTGCTGGAAAGATGGAATCTCTCCGTTTGAGAATTTTAAGGCACATTCAACGTTTTTAAGATTAGCTCGCGGTCAGGAATCTATGAATTTGCTGGAAAGATGGAATCTCTCCGTTTGAGAATTTTACGGCACATTGAACGTTTTTAAGATTAGCTCGCGGTCAGGAATCTATGAATTTGCTGGAAAGATGGAATCTCTCCGTTTGAGAATTTTACGGCACATTGAACGTTTTTAAGATTAGCTCGCGGTCAGGAATCTATGAATTTGCTGGAAAGATGGAATCTCTCCGTTTGAGAATTTTACGGCACATTGAACGTTTTTAAGATTAGCTCGCGGTCAGGAATCTATGAATTTGCTGGAAAGATGGAATCTCTCCGTTTGAGAATTTTAAGGCACATTCAACGTTTTTAAGATTAGCTCGCGGTCAGGAATCTATGAATTTGCTGGAAAGATGGAATCTCTCCGTTTGAGAATTTTACGGCACATTCAACGTTTTTAAGATTAGCTCGCGGTCAGGAATCTATGAATTTGCTGGAAATATGGAATCTCTCCGTTTGAGAATTTTACGGCACATTCAACGTTTTTAAGATTAGCTCGCGGTCAGGAATCTATGAATTTGCTGGAAAGATGGAATCTCTCCGTTTGAGAATTTTACGGCACATTCAACGTTTTTAACATTAGCTCGCGGTCAGGAATCTATGAATTTGCTGGAAAGATGGAATCTCTCCGTTTGAGAATTTTAAGGCACATTCAACGTTTTTAAGATTAGCTCGCGGTCAGGAATCTATGAATTTGCTGGAAAGATGGAATCTCACCGTTTGAGAATTTTACGGCACATTCAATGTTTTTAAGATTAGCTCGCGGTCAGGAATCTATGAATTTGCTGGAAAGATGGAATCTCTCCGTTTGAGAATTTTAAGGCACATTGAACGTTTTTAAGATTAGCTCGCGGTCAGGAATCTATGAATTTGCTGGAAAGATGGAATCTCTCCGTTTGAGAATTTTACGGCACACTCAACGTTTTTAAGATTAGCTCGCGGTCAGGAATCTATGAATTTGCTGGAAAGATGGAATCTCTCCGTTTGAGAATTTTACGGCACATTCAACGTTTTTAAGATTAGCTCGCGGTCAGGAATCTATGAATTTGCTGGAAAGATGGAATCTCTCCGTTTGAGAATTTTACGGCACATTCAACGTTTTTAAGATTAGCTCGCGGTCAGGAATCTATGAATTTGCTGGAAAGATGGAATCTCTCCGTTTGAGAATTTTAAGGCACATTCAACGTTTTTAAGATTAGCTCGCGGTCAGGAATCTATGAATTTGCTGGAAAGATGGAATCTCACCGTTTGAGAATTTTACGGCACATTCAACGTTTTTAAGATTAGCTCGCGGTCAGGAATCTATGAATTTGCTGGAAAGATGGAATCTCTCCGTTTGAGAATTTTAAGGCACATTGAACGTTTTTAAGATTAGCTCGCGGTCAGGAATCTATGAATTTGCTGGAAAGATGGAATCTCTCCGTTTGAGAATTTTACGGCACACTCAACGTTTTTAAGATTAGCTCGCGGTCAGGAATCTATGAATTTGCTGGAAAGATGGAATCTCTCCGTTTGAGAATTTTACGGCACATTCAACGTTTTTAAGATTAGCTCGCGGTCAGGAATCTATGAATTTGCTGGAAAGATGGAATCTCTCCGTTTGAGAATTTTACGGCACATTCAACGTTTTTAAGATTAGCTCGCGGTCAGGAATCTATGAATTTGCTGGAAAGATGGAATCTCTCCGTTTGAGAATTTTACGGCACATTCAACGTTTTTAAGATTAGCTCGCGGTCAGGAATCTATGAATTTGCTGGAAATATGGAATCTCTCCGTTTGAGAATTTTACGGCACATTCAACGTTTTTAAGATTAGCTCGCGGTCAGGAATCTATGAATTTGCTGGAAAGATGGAATCTCTCCGTTTGAGAATTTTACGGCACATTCAACGTTTTTAACATTAGCTCGCGGTCAGGAATCTATGAATTTGCTGGAAAGATGGAATCTCTCCGTTTGAGAATTTTAAGGCACATTCAACGTTTTTAAGATTAGCTCGCGGTCAGGAATCTATGAATTTGCTGGAAAGATGGAATCTCTCCGTTTGAGAATTTTACGGCACATTGAACGTTTTTAAGATTAGCTCGCGGTCAGGAATCTATGAATTTGCTGGAAAGATGGAATCTCTCCGTTTGAGAATTTTAAGGCACATTGAACGTTTTTAAGATTAGCTCGCGGTCAGGAATCTATGAATTTGCTGGAAAGATGGAATCTCTCCGTTTGAGAATTTTACGGCACATTCAACGTTTTTAAGATTAGCTCGCGGTCAGGAATCTATGAATTTGCTGGAAATATGGAATCTCTCCGTTTGAGAATTTTACGGCACATTCAACGTTTTTAAGATTAGCTCGCGGTCAGGAATCTATGAATTTGCTGGAAAGATGGAATCTCTCCGTTTGAGAATTTTACGGCACATTCAACGTTTTTAACATTAGCTCGCGGTCAGGAATCTATGAATTTGCTGGAAAGATGGAATCTCTCCGTTTGAGAATTTTAAGGCACATTCAACGTTTTTAAGATTAGCTCGCGGTCAGGAATCTATGAATTTGCTGGAAAGATGGAATCTCACCGTTTGAGAATTTTACGGCACATTCAACGTTTTTAAGATTAGCTCGCGGTCAGGAATCTATGAATTTGCTGGAAAGATGGAATCTCTCCGTTTGAGAATTTTAAGGCACATTGAACGTTTTTAAGATTAGCTCGCGGTCAGGAATCTATGAATTTGCTGGAAAGATGGAATCTCTCCGTTTGAGAATTTTACGGCACACTCAACGTTTTTAAGATTAGCTCGCGGTCAGGAATCTATGAATTTGCTGGAAAGATGGAATCTCTCCGTTTGAGAATTTTACGGCACACTCAACGTTTTTAAGATTAGCTCGCGGTCAGGAATCTATGAATTTGCTGGAAAGATGGAATCTCTCCGTTTGAGAATTTTACGGCACATTCAACGTTTTTAAGATTAGCTCGCGGTCAGGAATCTATGAATTTGCTGGAAAGATGGAATCTCTCCGTTTGAGAATTTTAAGGCACATTGAACGTTTTTAAGATTAGCTCGCGGTCAGGAATCTATGAATTTGCTGGAAAGATGGAATCTCTCCGTTTGAGAATTTTACGGCACACTCAACGTTTTTAAGATTAGCTCGCGGTCAGGAATCTATGAATTTGCTGGAAAGATGGAATCTCTCCGTTTGAGAATTTTACGGCACATTCAACGTTTTTAAGATTAGCTCGCGGTCAGGAATCTATGAATTTGCTGGAAATATGGAATCTCTCCGTTTGAGAATTTTACGGCACATTCAACGTTTTTAAGATTAGCTCGCGGTCAGGAATCTATGAATTTGCTGGAAAGATGGAATCTCTCCGTTTGAGAATTTTACGGCACATTCAACGTTTTTAACAT
>JAOWCC010001766.1:0-60983 GCA_030867875.1 Actinernus sp. WN-2022 | reverse complement strand
TTCACGAAAAAGTTCGAAATTCTACACCCCTCCACTCAAAACACCCTCCCCCCCCCCTCCCCCTATAAAATACCTAGAGATCAGGAACTCGTCTTTTTGCCGTTTTCTTGAAAGGGCAAATGACAGCTAAAGATTTTTCTGGCCTTTCTAGACTATAATTTACTTGTGTTGTGTTAGATCTATCCTATAATTTCTTTATTGGAGAGCTAGAGGTTTGGGTTTGGTTAGAAAAAGGCCATTTTCTGGTATTTGTACTCAATATACAGGAAACTTCCATCGATTAATCTTAATCTACAGGAAGAGAACGTTGTATTGCCGTATAGTGCATCGAAATCCAATAAAAGCTCGAGAAATGGCGCCACATTGACATTTAGGTAAGATAAGTAAGTTAATGTGTACCTGTTGTCTTTAAAAGCCAGAAAGTCACTTTTCAACTTTTTTCCCCCGATTTTTGTCAGACCTAGCGGAAAATGCTCATTGTCACTAAGCAAATCGTCACGCCAAACTTCAGGCAAATCGGTTGTTCACGAAAAAGTTCGAAATTCTACACCCCTCCACTCAAAACACCCTCCCCCCCTCCCCCCATAAAATACCTAGAGATCAGGAACTCGTCTTTTTGCCGATTTCTTGAAAGGGCAAATGACAGCTAAAGATTTTTCTGGCCTTTCTAGCCTATAATTTACTTGTGTTGTGTTAGATCTATCCCATAATTTCTTTATTGGAGAGCTAGAGGTTTGGGTTTGGTTAGAAAAAGGCCATTTTCTGGTATTTGTACTCAATATACAGGAAACTTCCATCGATTAATCTTAATCTACAGGAACAGAACGTTGTATTGCCGTATAGTGCATCGAAATCCATTAAAAGCTCGAGAAATGGCGCCACATTGACATTTAGGTAACATAAGTAAGTTAATGTGTACCTGTTGTCTTTAAAAGCCAGAAAGTCACTTTTCAACTTTTTTCCCCGATTTTTGTCAGACCTAGCGGAAAATGCTCATTGTCACTAAGCAAATCGTCACGCCAAACTTCAGGCAAATCGGTTGTTCACGAAAAAGTTCGAAATTCTACACCCCTCCACTCAAAACACCCTCCCCCCCCCCCCCCCCCCCTCCCCCCATAAAATACCTAGAGATCAGGAACTCGTCTTTTTGCCGTTTTCTTGAAAGGGCAAATGACAGCTAAAGATTTTTGTGGCCTTTCTAGCCTATAATTTACTTGTGTTGTGTTAGATCTATCCCATAATTTCTTTATTGGAGAGCTAGAGGTTTGGGTTTGGTTAGAAAAAGGCCATTTTCTGGTATTTGTACTCAATATACAGGAAACTTCCATCGATTAATCTTAATCTACAGGAAGAGAACGTTGTATTGCCGTATTGTGCATCGAAATCCATTAAAAGCTCGAGAAATGGCGCCACAATGACATTTAGGTAACATAAGTAAGTTAATGTGTACCTGTTGTCTTTAAAAGCCAGAAAGTCACTTTTCAACTTTTTCCCCCCGATTTTTGTCAGATCTAGCGGAAAATGCTCATTGTCACTAAGCAAATCGTCACGCCAAACTTCAGGCAAATCGGTTGTTCACGAAAAAGTTCGAAATTCTACACCCCTACACTCAAAACACCCTCCCCCCCTCCTCCCCCCATAAAATACCTAGAGATCAGGAACTCGTCTTTTTGCCGTTTTCTTGAAAGGGCAAATGACAGCTAAAGATTTTTCTGGCCTTTCTAGCCTATAATTTACTTGTGTTGTGTTAGATCTATCCCATAATTTCTTTATTGGAGAGCTAGAGGTTTGGGTTTGGTTAGAAAAAGGCCATTTTCTGGTATTTGTACTCAATATACAGGAAACTTCCATCGATTAATCTTAATCTACAGGAAGAGAACGTTGTATTGCCGTATAGTGCATCGAAATCCATTAAAAGCTCGAGAAATGCGCCACATTGACATTTAGGTAACATAAGTAAGTTAATGTGTACCTGTTGTCTTTAAAAGCCAGAAAGTCACTTTTCAACTTTTTTTCCCCGATTTTTGTCAGACCTAGCGGAAAATGCTCATTGTCACTAAGCAAATCGTCACGCCAAACTTCAGGCAAATCGGTTGTTCACGAAAAAGTTCGAAATTCTACACCCCTCCACTCAAAACACCCTCCCCCCCTCCCCCCATAAAATACCTAGAGATCAGGAACTCGTCTTTTTGCCGTTTTCTTGAAAGGGCAAATGACAGCTAAAGATTTTTCTGGCCTTTCTAGCCTATAATTTACTTGTGTTGTGTTAGATCTATCCCATAATTTCTTTATTGGAGAGCTAGAGGTTTGGGTTTGGTTAGAAAAAGGCCATTTTCTGGTATTTGTACTCAATATACAGCAAACTTCCATCGATTAATCTTAATCACAGGAAGAGAGCGTTGTATTGCCGTATAGTGCATCGAAATCCATTAAAAGCTCGAGAAATGGCGCCACATTGACATTTAGGTAAGATAAGTAAGTTAATGTGTACCTGTTGTCTTTAAAAGCCAGAAAGTCACTTTTCAACTTTTTTTCCCCGATTTTTGTCAGACCTAGCGGAAAATGCTCATTGTCACTAAGCAAATCGTCACGCCAAACTTCAGGCAAATCGGTTGTTCACGAAAAAGGTCGAAATTCTACACCCCTCCACTCAAAACACCCTCCCCCCTCCCTCCCCCCATAAAATACCTAGAGATCAGGAACTCGTCTTTTTGCCGTTTTCTTGAAAGGGCAAATGACAGCTAAAGATTTTTCTGGCCTTTCTAGCCTATAATTTACTTGTGTTGTGTTAGATCTATCCCATAATTTCTTTATTGGAGAGCTAGAGGTTTGGGTTTGGTTAGAAAAAGGCCATTTTCTGGTATTTGTACTCAATACACAGGAAACATCCATCGATTAATCCTAATCTACAGGAAGAGAACGTTGCATTGCCGTATAGTGCATCGAAATCCATTAAAAGCTCGAGAAATGGCGCCACATTGACATTTAGGTAAGATTAGTAAGTTAATGTGTACCTGTTGTCTTTAAAAGCCAGAAAGTCACTTTTCAACTTTTTCCCCCCGATTTTTGTCAGACCTAGCGGAAAATGCTCATTGTCACTAAGCAAATCGTCACGCTAAACTTCAGGCAAATCGGTTGTTCACGAAAAAGTTCGAAATTCTACACCCCTCCACTCAAAACACCCTCCCCCCCCCTCCTCCCCCCATAAAATACCTAGAGATCAGGAACTCGTCTTTTTCCCGTTTTCTTGAAAGGGCAAATGACAGCTAAAGATTTTTCTGGCCTTTCCAGCCTATAATTTACTTGTGTTGTGTTAGATCTATCCCATAATTTCTTTATTGGAGAGCTAGAGGTTTGGGTTTGGTTAGAAAAAGGCCATTTTCTGGTATTTGTACTCAATATACAGGAAACTTCCATCGATTAATCTTAATCTACAGGAAGAGAACGTTGTATTGCCGTATTGTGCATCGAAATCCATTAAAAGCTCGAGAAATGGCGCCACAATGACATTTAGGTAACATAAGTAAGTTAATGTTGTACCTGTTGTCTTTAAAAGCCAGAAAGTCACTTTTCAACTTTTTCCCCCCGATTTTTGTCAGACCTAGCGGAAAATGCTCATTGTCACTAAGCAAATCGTCACGCCAAACTTCAGGCAAATCGGTTGTTCACGAAAAAGTTCGAAATTCTACACCCCTCCACTCAAAACAACCCTCCCCCCCTCCTCCCCCCATAAAATACCTAGAGATCAGGAACTCGTCTTTTTGCCGTTTTCCTTGAAAGGGCAAATGACAGCTAAAGATTTTTCTGGCCTTTCTAGCCTATAATTTACTTGTGTTGTGTTAGATCTATCCCATAATTTCTTTATTGGAGAGCTAGAGGTTTGGGTTTGGTTAGAAAAAGGCCATTTTCTGGTATTTGTACTCAATATACAGAAACTTCCATCGATTAATCTTAATCTACAGGAAGAGAACGTTGTATTGCCGTATAGTGCATCGAAATCCATTAAAAGCTCGAGAAATGGCGCCACATTGACATTTAGGTAAGATAAGTAAGTTAATGTGTACCTGTTGTCTTTAAAAGCCAGAAAGTCACTTTTCAACTTTTTTCCCCCGGTTTTTGTCAGACCTAGCGGAAAATGCTCATTGTCACTAAGCAAATCGTCACGCCAAACTTCAGGCAAATCCGTTGTTCACGAAAAAGTTCAAAATTCTACACCCCTCCACTCAAAACACCCTCCCCCCCCTCCCCCATAAAATACCTAGAGATCAGGAACTCGTCTTTTTGCCGTTTTCTTGAAAGGGCAAATGACAGCTAAAGATTTTTCTGGCCTTTCTAGCCTATAATTTACTTGTGTTGTGTTAGATCTATCCCATAATTTCTTTATTGGAGAGCTAGAGGTTTGGGTTTGGTTAGAAAAAGGCCATTTTCTGGTATTTGTACTCAATATACAGGAAACTTCCATCGATTAATCTTAATCTACAGGAAGAGAACGTTGTATTGCCGTATAGTGCATCGAAATTCCATTAAAAGCTCGAGAAATGGCGCCACAATGACATTTAGGTAACATAAGTAAGTTAATGTGTACCTGTTGTCTTTAAAAGCCAGAAAGTCACTTTTCAACTTTTTTTCCCCGATTTTGTCAGACCTAGCGGAAAATGCTCATTGTCACTAAGCAAATCGTCACGCCAAACTTCAGGCAAATCGGTTGTTCACGAAAAAGTTCGAAATTCTACACCCCTCCACTCAAAACACCCTCCCCCCCTCCCCCCATAAAATACCTAGAGATCAGGAACTCGTCTTTTTGCCGTTTTCTTGAAAGGGCAAATGACAGCTAAAGATTTTTCTGGCCTTTCTAGCCTATAATTTACTTGTGTTGTGTTAGATCTATCCCATAATTTCTTTATTGGAGAGCTAGAGGTTTTGGGTTTGGTTAGAAAAAGGCCATTTTCTGGTATTTGTACTCAATATACAGCAAACTTCCATCGATTAATCTTAATCTACAGGAAGAGAGCGTTGTATTGCCGTATAGTGCATCGAAATCCATTAAAAGCTCGAGAAATGGCGCCACATTGACATTTAGGTAAGATAAGTAAGTTAATGTGTACCTGTTGTCTTTAAAAGCCAGAAAGTCACTTTTCACACTTTTTTTCCCCGATTTTTGTCAGACCTAGCGGAAAATGCTCATTGTCACTAAGCAAATCGTCACGCCAAACTTCAGGCAAATCGGTTGTTCACGAAAAAGGTCGAAATTCTACACCCCTCCACTCAAAACACCCTCCCCCCTCCCTCCCCCCATAAAATACCTAGAGATCAGGAACTCGTCTTTTTGCCGTTTTCTTGAAAGGGCAAATGACAGCTAAAGATTTTTCTGGCCTTTCTAGCCTATAATTTACTTGTGTTGTGTTAGATCTATCCCATAATTTCTTTATTGGAGAGCTAGAGGTTTGGGTTTGGTTAGAAAAAGGCCATTTTCTGGTATTTGTACTCAATATACAGGAAACATCCATCGATTAATCCTAATCTACAGGAAGAGAACGTTGCATTGCCGTATAGTGCATCGAAATCCATTAAAAGCTCGAGAAATGGCGCCACATTGACATTTAGGTAAGATTAGTAAGTTAATGTGTACCTGTTGTCTTTAAAAGCCAGAAAGTCACTTTTCAACTTTTTCCCCCCGATTTTTGTCAGACCTAGCGGAAAATGCTCATTGTCACTAAGCAAATCGTCACGCTAAACTTCAGGCAAATCGGTTGTTCACGAAAAAGTTCGAAATTCTACACCCCTCCACTCAAAACACCCTCCCCCCCCCTCCTCCCCCCATAAAATACCTAGAGATCAGGAACTCGTCTTTTTCCCGTTTTCTTGAAAGGGCAAATGACAGCTAAAGATTTTTCTGGCCTTTCCAGCCTATAATTTACTTGTGTTGTGTTAGATCTATCCCATAATTTCTTTATTGGAGAGCTAGAGGTTTGGGTTTGGTTAGAAAAAGGCCATTTTCTGGTATTTGTACTCAATATACAGTAAACTTCCATCGATTAATCTTAATCTACAGGAAGAGAACGTTGTATTGCCGTATAGTGCATCAAAATCCATTAAAAGCTCGAGAAATGGCGCCACATTGACATTTAGGTAAGATAAGTAAGTTAATGTGTACCTGTTGTCTTTAAAAGCCAGAAAGTCACTTTTCAACTTTTTTTCCCCGATTTTTGTCAGACCTAGCGGAAAATGCTCATTGTCACTAAGCAAATCGTCACGCCAAACTTCAGGCAAATCGGTTGTTCACGAAAAAGTTCGAAATTCTACACCCCTCCACTCAAAACACCCTCCCCCCCTCCCCCCATAAAATACCTAGAGATCAGGAACTCGTCTTTTTGCCGTTTTCTTAAAAGGGCAAATGACAGCTAAAGATTTTTCTGGCCTTTCTAGCCTATAATTTACTTGTGTTGTGTTAGATCTATCCCATAATTTCTTTATTGGAGAGCTAGAGGTTTGGGTTTGGTTAGAAAAAGGCCATTTTCTGGTATTTGTACTCAATATACAGCAAACTTCCATCGATTAATCTTAATCTACAGGAAGAGAGCGTTGTATTGCCGTATAGTGCATCGAAATCCATTAAAAGCTCGAGAAATGGCGCCACATTGACATTTAGGTAAGATAAGTAAGTTAATGTGTACCTGTTGTCTTTAAAAGCCAGAAAGTCACTTTTCAACTTTTTCCCCCCGATTTTTGTCAGACCTAGCGGAAAATGCTCATTGTCACTAAGCAAATCGTCACGCCAAACTTCAGGCAAATCGGTTGTTCACGAAAAAGTTCGAAATTCTACACCCCTCCACTCAAAACACCCTCCCCCCCCCCCCCCTCCTCCCCCCATAAAATACCTAGAGATCAGGAACTCGTCTTTTTGCCGTTTTCTTGAAAGGGCAAATGACAGCTAAAGATTTTTCTGGCCTTTCTAGCCTATAATTTACTTGTGTTGTGTTAGATCTATCCCATCATTTCTTTATTGGAGAGCTAGAGGTTTGGGTTTGGTTAGAAAAAGGCCATTTTCTGGTATTTGTACTCAATATACAGGAAACTTCCATCGATTAATCTTAATCTACAGGAAGAGAACGTTGTATTGCCGTATAGTACATCGAAATCCATTAAAAGCTCGAGAAATGGCGCCACATTGACATTTAGGTAAGATAAGTAAGTTAATGTGTACCTGTTGTCTTTAAAAGCCAGAAAGTCACTTTTCAACTTTTTCCCCCCGATTTTTGTCAGACCTAGCGGAAAATGCTCATTGTCACTAAGCAAATCGTCACGCCAAACTTCAGGCAAATCGGTTGTTCACGAAAAAGTTCGAAATTCTACACCCCTCCACTCAAAACACCCTCCCCCCCCCCTCCTCCCCCCATAAAATACCTAGAGATCAGGAACTCGTCTTTTTGCCGTTTTCTTGAAAGGGCAAATGACAGCTAAAGATTTTTCTGGCCTTTCTAGCCTATAATTTACTTGTGTTGTGTTAGATCTATCCCATCATTTCTTTATTGGAGAGCTAGAGGTTTGGGTTTGGTTAGAAAAAGGCCATTTTCTGGTATTTGTACTCAATATACAGGAAACTTCCATCGATTAATCTTAATCTACAGGAAGAGAACGTTGTATTGCCGTATAGTACATCGAAATCCATTAAAAGCTCGAGAAATGGCGCCACATTGACATTTAGGTAACATAAGTAAGTTAATGTGTACCTGTTGTCTTTAAAAGCCAGAAAGTCACTTTTCAACTTTTTTCCCCGATTTTTGTCAGACCTAGCGGAAAATGCTCATTGTCACTAAGCAAATCGTCACGCCAAACTTCAGGCAAATCGGTTGTTCACGAAAAAGTTCGAAATTCTACACCCCTCCACTCAAAACACCCTCCCCCCCCCCTCCCCCCATAAAATACCTAGAGATCAGGAACTCGTCTTTTTGCCGTTTTCTTGAAAGGGCAAATGACAGCTAAAGATTTTTCTGGCCTTTCTAGCCTATAATTTACTTGTGTTGTGTTAGATCTATCCCATAATTTCTTTATTGGAGAGCTAGAGGTTTGGTTTTTTGGTTAGAAAAAGGCCATTTTCTGGTATTTGTACTCAATATACAGGAAACTTCCATCGATTAATCTTAATCTACAGGAAGAAAACGTTGTATTGCCGTATAGTGCATCGAAATCCATTAAAAGCTCGAGAAATGGCGCCACATTGACATTTAGGTAACATAAGTAAGTTAATGTGTACCTGTTGTCTTTAAAAGCCAGAAAGTCACTTTTCAACTTTTTTTCCCCGATTTTTGTCAGACCTAGCGGAAAATGCTCATTGTCACTAAGCAAATCGTCACGCCAAACTTCAGGCAAATCGGTTGTTCACGAAAAAGTTCGAAATTCTACACCCCTCCACTCAAAACACCCTCCCCCCCTCCCCCCATAAAATACCTAGAGATCAGGAACTCGTCTTTTTGCCGTTTTCTTGAAAGGGCAAATGACAGCTAAAGATTTTTCTGGCCTTTCTAGCCTATAATTTACTTGTGTTGTGTTAGATCTATCCCATAATTTCTTTATTGGAGAGCTAGAGGTTTGGGTTTGGTTAGAAAAAGGCCATTTTCTGGTATTTGTACTCAATATACAGGAAACTTCCATCGATTAATCTTAATCTACAGGAAGAGAACGTTGTATTGCCGTATAGTGCATCGAAATCCATTAAAAGCTCGAGAAATGGCGCCACATTGACATTTAGGTAAGATAAGTAAGTTAATGTGTACCTGTTGTCTTTAAAAGCCAGAAAGTCACTTTTCAACTTTTTTTCCCCGATTTTTGTCAGACCTAGCGGAAAATGCTCATTGTCACTAAGCAAATCGTCACGCCAAACTTCAGGCAAATCGGTTGTTCACGAAAAAGTTCGAAATTCTACACCCCTCCACTCAAAACACCCTCCCCCCCCCCCCTCCCCCCATAAAATACCTAGAGATCAGGAACTCGTCTTTTTGCCGTTTTCTTGAAAGGGCAAATGACAGCTAAAGATTTTTCTGGCCTTTCTAGCCTATAATTTACTTGTGTTGTGTTAGATCTATCCCATAATTTCTTTATTGGAGAGCTAGAGGTTTGGTTAGAAAAAGGCCATTTTCTGGTGTTTGTACTCAATATACAGGAAACATCCGTCGATTAATCTTAATCTACAGGAAGAGAACGTTGTATTGCCGTATAGTGCATCGAAATCCATTAAAAGCTCGAGAAATGGCGCCACATTGACATTTAGGTAAGATAAGTAAGTTAATGTGTACTTGTTGTCTTTAAAAGCCAGAAAGTCACTTTTCAACTTTTCCCCCCCGATTTTTGTCAGACCTAGCGGAAAATGCTCATTGTCACTAAGCAAATCGTCACGCCAAACTTCAGGCAAATCGGTTGTTCACGAAAAAGTTCGAAATTCTACACCCCTCCACTCAAAACACCCTCCCCCCCCCCTCCCCCCATAAAATACCTAGAGATCAGGAACTCGTCTTTTTGCCGTTTTCTTGAAAGGGCAAATGACAGCTAAAGATTTTTCTGGCCTTTCTAGCCTATAATTTACTTGTGTTGTGTTAGATCTATCCCATAATTTCTTTATTGGAGAGCTAGAGGTTTGGGTTTGGTTAGAAAAAGGCCATTTTCTGGTATTTGTACTCAATATACAGGAAACTTCCATCGATTAATCTTAATCTACAGGAAGAGAACGTTGTATTGCCGTATAGTGCATCGAAATCCATTAAAAGCTCGAGAAATGGCGCCACATTGACATTTAGGTAACATAAGTAAGTTAATGTGTACCTGTTGTCTTTAAAAGCCAGAAAGTCACTTTTCAACTTTTTTCCCCGATTTTTGTCAGACCTAGCGGAAAATGCTCATTGTCACTAAGCAAATCGTCATGCCAAACTTCAGGCAAATCGGTTGTTCACGAAAAAGTTCGAAATTCTACACCCCTCCACTCAAAACACCCTCCCCCCCTCCCCCCATAAAATACCTAGAGATCAGGAACTCGTCTTTTTGCCGTTTTCTTGAAAGGGCAAATGACAGCTAAAGATTTTTCTGGCCTTTCTAGCCTATAATTTACTTGTGTTGTGTTAGATCTATCCCATAATTTCTTTATTGGAGAGCTAGAGGTTTGGGTTTGGTTAGAAAAAGGCCATTTTCTGGTATTTGTACTCAATATACAGGAAACTTCCATCGATTAATCTTAATCTACAGGAAGAGAACGTTGTATTGCCGTATAGTGCATCGAAATCCATTAAAAGCTCGAGAAATGGCGCCACATTGACATTTAGGTAACATAAGTAAGTTAATGTGTACCTGTTGTCTTTAAAAGCCAGAAAGTCACTTTTCAACTTTTTTCCCCCGATTTTTGTCAGACCTAGCAGAAAATGCTCATTGTCACTAAGCAAATCGTCACGCCAAACTTCAGGCAAATCGGTTGTTCACGAAAAAGTTCGAAATTCTACACCCCTCCACTCAAAACACCCTCCCCCCCCCCTCCCCCCATAAAATACCTAGAGATCAGGAACTCGTCTTTTTGCCGTTTTCTTGAAAGGGCAAATGACAGCTAAAGATTTTTCTGGCCTTTCTAGACTATAATTTACTTGTGTTGTGTTAGATCTATCCTATAATTTCTTTATTGGAGAGCTAGAGGTTTGGGTTTGGTTAGAAAAAGGCCATTTTCTGGTATTTGAACTCAATATACAGCAAACTTCCATCGATTAATCTTAATCTACAGGAAGAGAACGTTGTATTGCCGTATAGTGCATCGAAATCCATTAAAAGCTCGAGAAATGGCGCCACATTGACATTTAGGTAAGATAAGTAAGTTAATGTGTACCTGTTGTCTTTAAAAGCCAGAAAGTCACTTTTCAACTTTTTCCCCCCGATTTTTGTCAGACCTAGCGGAAAATGCTCATTGTCACTAAGCAAATCGTCACGCTAAACTTCAGGCAAATCGGTTGTTCACGAAAAAGTTCGAAATTCTACACCCCTCCACTCAAAACACCCTCCCCCCCCTCCTCCCCCCATAAAATACCTAGAGATCAGGAACTCGTCTTTTTGCCGTTTTCTTGAAAGGGCAAATGACAGCTAAAGATTTTTCTGGCCTTTCCAGCCTATAATTTACTTGTGTTGTGTTAGATCTATCCCATCATTTCTTTATTGGAGAGCTAGAGGTTTGGGTTTGGTTAGAAAAAGGCCATTTTCTGGTATTTGTACTCAATATACAGGAAACTTCCATCGATTAATCTTAATCTACAGGAAGAGAACGTTGTATTGCCGTATTGTGCATCGAAATCCATTAAAAGCTCGAGAAATGGCGCCACATTGACATTTAGGTAACATAAGTAAGTTAATGTGTACCTGTTGTCTTTAAAAGCCAGAAAGTCACTTTTCAACTTTTTTTCCCCGATTTTTGTCAGACCTAGCGGAAAATGCTCATTGTCACTAAGCAAATCGTCACGCCAAACTTCAGGCAAATCGGTTGTTCACGAAAAAGTTCGAAATTCTACACCCCTCCACTCAAAACACCCTCCCCCCCCCCTCCCCCTATAAAATACCTAGAGATCAGGAACTCGTCTTTTTGCCGTTTTCTTGAAAGGGCAAATGACAGCTAAAGATTTTTCTGGCCTTTCTAGACTATAATTTACTTGTGTTGTGTTAGATCTATCCTATAATTTCTTTATTGGAGAGCTAGAGGTTTGGGTTTGGTTAGAAAAAGGCCATTTTCTGGTATTTGTACTCAATATACAGCAAACTTCCATCGATTAATCTTAATCTACAGGAAGAGAACGTTGTATTGCCGTATAGTGCATCGAAATCCATTAAAAGCTCGAGAAATGGCGCCACATTGACATTTAGGTAAGATAAGTAAGTTAATGTGTACCTGTTGTCTTTAAAAGCCAGAAAGTCACTTTTCAACTTTTTTTCCCCGATTTTTGTCAGACCTAGCGGAATATGCTCATTGTCACTAAGCAAATCGTCACGCCAAACTTCAGGCAAATCGGTTGTTCACGAAAAAGTTCGAAATTCTACACCCCTCCACTCAAAACACCCTCCCCCCCCTCCCCCCATAAAATACCTAGAGATCAGGAACTCGTCTTTTTGCCGTTTTCTTGAAAGGGCAAATGACAGCTAAATATTTTTCTGGCCTTTCTAGCCTATAATTTACTTGTGTTGTGTTAGATCTATCCCATAATTTCTTTATTGGAGAGCTAGAGGTTTGGGTTTGGTTAGAAAAAGGCCATTTTCTGGTATTTGTACTCAATATACAGCAAACGTCCATCGATTAATCTTAATCTACAGGAAGAGAACGTTGTATTGCCGTATAGTGCATCGAAATCCATTAAAAGCTCGAGAAATGGCGCCACATTGACATTTAGGTAACATAAGTAAGTTAATGTGTACCTGTTGTCTTTAAAAGCCAGAAAGTCACTTTTCAACTTTTTTCCCCCGATTTTTGTCAGACCTAGCGGAAAATGCTCATTGTCACTAAGCAAATCGTCACGCCAAACTTCAGGCAAATCGGTTGTTCACGAAAAAGTTCGAAATTCTACACCCCTCCACTCAAAACACCCTCCCCCCCCCTCCTCCCCCCATAAAATACCTAGAGATCAGGAACTCGTCTTTTTGCCGTTTTCTTGAAAGGGCAAATGACAGCTAAAGATTTTTCTGGCCTTTCTAGCCTATAATTTACTTGTGTTGTGTTAGATCTATCCCATAATTTCTTTATTGGAGAGCTAGAGGTTTGGGTTTGGTTAGAAAAAGGCCATTTTCTGGTATTTGTACTCAATATACAGGAAACTTCCGTCGATTAATCTTAATCTACAGGAAGAGAACGTTGTATTGCCGTATAGTGCATCGAAATCCATTAAAAGCTCGAGAAATGGCGCCACATTGACATTTAGGTAAGATAAGTAAGTTAATGTGTACCTGTTGTCTTTAAAAGCCAGAAAGTCACTTTTCAACTTTTTCCCCCCGATTTTTGTCAGACCTAGCGGAAAATGCTCATTGTCACTAAGCAAATCGTCACGCCAAACTTCAGGCAAATCGGTTGTTCACGAAAAAGTTCGAAATTCTACACCCCTCCACTCAAAACACCCTCCCCCCCTCCCCCCATAAAATACCTAGAGATCAGGAACTCGTCTTTTTGCCGTTTTCTTGAAAGGGCAAATGACAGCTAAAGATTTTTCTGGCCTTTCTAGCCTATAATTTACTTGTGTTGTGTTAGATCTATCCCATAATTTCTTTATTGGAGAGCTAGAGGTTTGGGTTTGGTTAGAAAAAGGCCATTTTCTGGTATTTGTACTCAATATACAGGAAACTTCCATCGATTAATCTTAATCTACAGGAAGAGAACGTTGTATTGCCGTATAGTGCATCGAAATCCATTAAAAGCTCGAGAAATGGCGCCACATTGACATTTAGGTAAGATAAGTAAGTTAATGTGTACCTGCTGTCTTTAAAAGCCAGAAAGTCACTTTTCAACTTTTTTTCCCCGATTTTTGTCAGACCTAGCGGAAAATGCTCATTGTCACTAAGCAAATCGTCACGCCAAACTTCAGGCAAATCGGTTGTTCACGAAAAAGTTCGAAATTCTACACCCCTCCACTCAAAACACCCTCCCCCCCCCCCCCCCCCTCCCCCCATAAAATACCTAGAGATCAGGAACTCGTCTTTTTGCCGTTTTCTTGAAAGGGCAAATGACAGCTAAAGATTTTTCTGGCCTTTCTAGCCTATAATTTACTTGTGTTGTGTTAGATCTATCCCATAATTTCTTTATTGGAGAGCTAGAGGTTTGGTTAGAAAAAGGCCATTTTCTGGTATTTGTACTCAATATACAGGAAACATCCGTCGATTAATCTTAATCTACAGGAAGAGAACGTTGTATTGCCGTATAGTGCATCGATATCCATTAAAAGCTCGAGAAATGGCGCCACATTGACATTTAGGTAAGATAAGTAAGTTAATGTGTACCTGTTGTCTTTAAAAGCCAGAAAGTCACTTTTCAACTTTTTTCCCCCGATTTTTGTCAGACCTAGCGGAAAATGCTCATTGTCACTAAGCAAATCGTCACGCCAAACTTCAGGCAAATCGGTTGTTCACGAAAAAGTTCGAAATTCTACACCCCTCCACTCAAAACAACCTCCCCCCCCCTTCCCCCCATAAAATACCTAGAGATCAGGAACTCGTCTTTTTGCCGTTTTCTTGAAAGGGCAAATGACAGCTAAAGATTTTTCTGGCCTTTCTAGCCTATAATTTATTTGTGTTGTGTTAGATCTATCCCATAATTTCTTTATTGGAGAGCTAGAGGTTTGGGTTTGGTTAGAAAAAGGCCATTTTCTGGTATTTGTACTCAATATACAGGAAACATCCATCGATTAATCTTAATCTACAGGAAGAGAACGTTGTATTGCCGTATAGTGCATCGAAATCCATTAAAAGCTCGAGAAATGGCGCCACATTGACATTTAGGTAAGATAAGTAAGTTAATGTGTACCTGTTGTCTTTAAAAGCCAGAAAGTCACTTTTCAACTTTTTCCCCCCGATTTTTGTCAGACCTAGCGGAAAATGCTCATTGTCACTAAGCAAATCGTCACGCTAAACTTCAGGCAAATCGGTTGTTCACGAAAAAGTTCGAAATTCTACACCCCTCCACTCAAAACACCCTCCCCCCCCCTCCCCCTATAAAATACCTAGAGATCAGGAACTCGTCTTTTTGCCGTTTTCTTGAAAGGGCAAATGACAGCTAAAGATTTTTCTGGCCTTTCTAGACTATAATTTACTTGTGTTGTGTTAGATCTATCCTATAATTTCTTTATTGGAGAGCTAGAGGTTTGGGTTTGGTTAGAAAAAGGCCATTTTCTGGTATTTGTACTCAATATACAGGAAACTTCCATCGATTAATCTTAATCTACAGGAAGAGAACGTTGTATTGCCGTATAGTGCATCGAAATCCAATAAAAGCTCGAGAAATGGCGCCACATTGACATTTAGGTAAGATAAGTAAGTTAATGTGTACCTGTTGTCTTTAAAAGCCAGAAAGTCACTTTTCAACTTTTTTCCCCCGATTTTTGTCAGACCTAGCGGAAAATGCTCATTGTCACTAAGCAAATCGTCACGCCAAACTTCAGGCAAATCGGTTGTTCACGAAAAAGTTCGAAATTCTACACCCCTCCACTCAAAACACCCTCCCCCCCTCCCCCCATAAAATACCTAGAGATCAGGAACTCGTCTTTTTGCCGATTTCTTGAAAGGGCAAATGACAGCTAAAGATTTTTCTGGCCTTTCTAGCCTATAATTTACTTGTGTTGTGTTAGATCTATCCCATAATTTCTTTATTGGAGAGCTAGAGGTTTGGGTTTGGTTAGAAAAAGGCCATTTTCTGGTATTTGTACTCAATATACAGGAAACTTCCATCGATTAATCTTAATCTACAGGAACAGAACGTTGTATTGCCGTATAGTGCATCAAAATCCATTAAAAGCTCGAGAAATGGCGCCACATTGACATTTAGGTAAGATAAGTAAGTTAATGTGTACCTGTTGTCTTTAAAAGCCAGAAAGTCACTTTTCAACTTTTTCCCCCCGATTTTTGTCAGACCTAGCGGAAAATGCTCATTGTCACTAAGCAAATCGTCACGCCAAACTTCAGGCAAATCGGTTGTTCACGAAAAAGTTCGAAATTCTACACCCCTCCACTCAAAACACCCTCCCCCCCCCCCCCTCCCCCCATAAAATACCTAGAGATCAGGAACTCGTCTTTTTGCCGTTTTCTTGAAAGGGCAAATGACATCTAAAGATTTTTGTGGCCTTTCTAGCCTATAATTTACTTGTGTTGTGTTAGATCTATCCCATAATTTCTTTATTGGAGAGCTAGAGGTTTGGGTTTGGTTAGAAAAAGGCCATTTTCTGGTATTTGTACTCAATATACAGGAAACTTCCATCGATTAATCTTAATCTACAGGAAGAGAACGTTGTATTACCGTATTGTGCATCGAAATCCATTAAAAGCTCGAGAAATGGCGCCACAATGACATTTAGGTAACATAAGTAAGTTAATGTGTACCTGTTGTGTTTAAAAGCCAGAAAGTCACTTTTCAACTTTTTTTCCCCGATTTTTGTCAGACCTAGCGGAAAATGCTCATTGTCACTAAGCAAATCGTCACGCCAAACTTCAGGCAAATCGGTTGTTCACGAAAAAGTTCGAAATTCTACACCCCTCCACTCAAAACACCCTCCCCCCCCCTCCCCCTATAAAATACCTAGAGATCAGGAACTCGTCTTTTTGCCGTTTTCTTGAAAGGGCAAATGACAGCTAAAGATTTTTCTGGCCTTTCTAGACTATAATTTACTTGTGTTGTGTTAGATCTATCCTATAATTTCTTTATTGGAGAGCTAGAGGTTTGGGTTTGGTTAGAAAAAGGCCATTTTCTGGTATTTGTACTCAATATACAGGAAACTTCCATCGATTAATCTTAATCTACAGGAAGAGAACGTTGTATTGCCGTATAGTGCATCGAAATCCAATAAAAGCTCG
Organism: Actinernus sp. WN-2022; assembly: GCA_030867875.1. Taxonomy (NCBI): domain Eukaryota; kingdom Metazoa; phylum Cnidaria; class Anthozoa; order Actiniaria; family Actinernidae; genus Actinernus; species Actinernus sp. WN-2022. The sequence goes on along the minus strand of JAOWCC010001766.1, from coordinate 44,426 downwards.
AGAAATGGCGCCACATTGACATTTAGGTAAGATAAGTAAGTTAATGTGTACCTGTTGTCTTTAAAAGCCAGAAAGTCACTTTTCAACTTTTTTCCCCCGATTTTTGTCAGACCTAGCGGAAAATGCTCATTGTCACTAAGCAAATCGTCACGCCAAACTTCAGGCAAATCGGTTGTTCACGAAAAAGTTCGAAATTCTACACCCCTCCACTCAAAACACCCTCCCCCCCTCCCCCCATAAAATACCTAGAGATCAGGAACTCGTCTTTTTGCCGATTTCTTGAAAGGGCAAATGACAGCTAAAGATTTTTCTGGCCTTTCTAGCCTATAATTTACTTGTGTTGTGTTAGATCTATCCCATAATTTCTTTATTGGAGAGCTAGAGGTTTGGGTTTGGTTAGAAAAAGGCCATTTTCTGGTATTTGTACTCAATATACAGGAAACTTCCATCGATTAATCTTAATCTACAGGAACAGAACGTTGTATTGCCGTATAGTGCATCGAAATCCATTAAAAGCTCGAGAAATGGCGCCACATTGACATTTAGGTAACATAAGTAAGTTAATGTGTACCTGTTGTCTTTAAAAGCCAGAAAGTCACTTTTCAACTTTTTTCCCCGATTTTTGTCAGACCTAGCGGAAAATGCTCATTGTCACTAAGCAAATCGTCACGCCAAACTTCAGGCAAATCGGTTGTTCACGAAAAAGTTCGAAATTCTACACCCCTCCACTCAAAACACCCTCCCCCCCCCCCCCCCCTCCCCCCATAAAATACCTAGAGATCAGGAACTCGTCTTTTTGCCGTTTTCTTGAAAGGGCAAATGACAGCTAAAGATTTTTGTGGCCTTTCTAGCCTATAATTTACTTGTGTTGTGTTAGATCTATCCCATAATTTCTTTATTGGAGAGCTAGAGGTTTGGGTTTGGTTAGAAAAAGGCCATTTTCTGGTATTTGTACTCAATATACAGGAAACTTCCATCGATTAATCTTAATCTACAGGAAGAGAACGTTGTATTGCCGTATTGTGCATCGAAATCCATTAAAAGCTCGAGAAATGGCGCCACAATGACATTTAGGTAACATAAGTAAGTTAATGTGTACCTGTTGTCTTTAAAAGCCAGAAAGTCACTTTTCAACTTTTTCCCCCCGATTTTTGTCAGACCTAGCGGAAAATGCTCATTGTCACTAAGCAAATCGTCACGCCAAACTTCAGGCAAATCGGTTGTTCACGAAAAAGTTCGAAATTCTACACCCCTCCACTCAAAACACCCTCCCCCCCTCCTCCCCCCATAAAATACCTAGAGATCAGGAACTCGTCTTTTTGCCGTTTTCTTGAAAGGGCAAATGACAGCTAAAGATTTTTCTGGCCTTTCTAGCCTATAATTTACTTGTGTTGTGTTAGATCTATCCCATAATTTCTTTATTGGAGAGCTAGAGGTTTGGGTTTGGTTAGAAAAAGGCCATTTTCTGGTATTTGTACTCAATATACAGGAAACTTCCATCGATTAATCTTAATCTACAGGAAGAGAACGTTGTATTGCCGTATAGTGCATCGAAATCCATTAAAAGCTCGAGAAATGGCGCCACATTGACATTTAGGTAAGATAAGTAAGTTAATGTGTACCTGTTGTCTTTAAAAGCCAGAAAGTCACTTTTCAACTTTTTTCCCCCGGTTTTTGTCAGACCTAGCGGAAAATGCTCATTGTCACTAAGCAAATCGTCACGCCAAACTTCAGGCAAATCCGTTGTTCACGAAAAAGTTCAAAATTCTACACCCCTCCACTCAAAACACCCTCCCCCCCTCCCCCCATAAAATACCTAGAGATCAGGAACTCGTCTTTTTGCCGTTTTCTTGAAAGGGCAAATGACAGCTAAAGATTTTTCTGGCCTTTCTAGCCTATAATTTACTTGTGTTGTGTTAGATCTATCCCATAATTTCTTTATTGGAGAGCTAGAGGTTTGGGTTTGGTTAGAAAAAGGCCATTTTCTGGTATTTGTACTCAATATACAGGAAACTTCCATCGATTAATCTTAATCTACAGGAAGAGAACGTTGTATTGCCGTATAGTGCATCGAAATCCATTAAAAGCTCGAGAAATGGCGCCACATTGACATTTAGGTAACATAAGTAAGTTAATGTGTACCTGTTGTCTTTAAAAGCCAGAAAGTCACTTTTCAACTTTTTTTCCCCGATTTTTGTCAGACCTAGCGGAAAATGCTCATTGTCACTAAGCAAATCGTCACGCCAAACTTCAGGCAAATCGGTTGTTCACGAAAAAGTTCGAAATTCTACACCCCTCCACTCAAAACACCCTCCCCCCCTCCCCCCATAAAATACCTAGAGATCAGGAACTCGTCTTTTTGCCGTTTTCTTGAAAGGGCAAATGACAGCTAAAGATTTTTCTGGCCTTTCTAGCCTATAATTTACTTGTGTTGTGTTAGATCTATCCCATAATTTCTTTATTGGAGAGCTAGAGGTTTGGGTTTGGTTAGAAAAAGGCCATTTTCTGGTATTTGTACTCAATATACAGCAAACTTCCATCGATTAATCTTAATCTACAGGAAGAGAGCGTAGTATTGCCGTATAGTGCATCGAAATCCATTAAAAGCTCGAGAAATGGCGCCACATTGACATTTAGGTAAGATAAGTAAGTTAATGTGTACCTGTTGTCTTTAAAAGCCAGAAAGTCACTTTTCAACTTTTTTTCCCCGATTTTTGTCAGACCTAGCGGAAAATGCTCATTGTCACTAAGCAAATCGTCACGCCAAACTTCAGGCAAATCGGTTGTTCACGAAAAAGGTCGAAATTCTACACCCCTCCACTCAAAACACCCTCCCCCCTCCCTCCCCCCATAAAATACCTAGAGATCAGGAACTCGTCTTTTTGCCGTTTTCTTGAAAGGGCAAATGACAGCTAAAGATTTTTCTGGCCTTTCTAGCCTATAATTTACTTGTGTTGTGTTAGATCTATCCCATAATTTCTTTATTGGAGAGCTAGAGGTTTGGGTTTGGTTAGAAAAAGGCCATTTTCTGGTATTTGTACTCAATATACAGGAAACATCCATCGATTAATCCTAATCTACAGGAAGAGAACGTTGCATTGCCGTATAGTGCATCGAAATCCATTAAAAGCTCGAGAAATGGCGCCACATTGACATTTAGGTAAGATTAGTAAGTTAATGTGTACCTGTTGTCTTTAAAAGCCAGAAAGTCACTTTTCAACTTTTTCCCCCCGATTTTTGTCAGACCTAGCGGAAAATGCTCATTGTCACTAAGCAAATCGTCACGCTAAACTTCAGGCAAATCGGTTGTTCACGAAAAAGTTCGAAATTCTACACCCCTCCACTCAAAACACCCTCCCCCCCCCTCCTCCCCCCATAAAATACCTAGAGATCAGGAATTCGTCTTTTTCCCGTTTTCTTGAAAGGGCAAATGACAGCTAAAGATTTTTCTGGCCTTTCCAGCCTATAATTTACTTGTGTTGTGTTAGATCTATCCCATAATTTCTTTATTGGAGAGCTAGAGGTTTGGGTTTGGTTAGAAAAAGGCCATTTTCTGGTATTTGTACTCAATATACAGGAAACTTCCATCGATTAATCTTAATCTACAGGAAGAGAACGTTGTATTGCCGTATTGTGCATCGAAATCCATTAAAAGCTCGAGAAATGGCGCCACAATGACATTTAGGTAACATAAGTAAGTTAATGTGTACCTGTTGTCTTTAAAAGCCAGAAAGTCACTTTTCAACTTTTTCCCCCCGATTTTTGTCAGACCTAGCGGAAAATGCTCATTGTCACTAAGCAAATCGTCACGCCAAACTTCAGGCAAATCGGTTGTTCACGAAAAAGTTCGAAATTCTACACCCCTCCACTCAAAACACCCTCCCCCCCTCCTCCCCCCATAAAATACCTAGAGATCAGGAACTCGTCTTTTTGCCGTTTTCTTGAAAGGGCAAATGACAGCTAAAGATTTTTCTGGCCTTTCTAGCCTATAATTTACTTGTGTTGTGTTAGATCTATCCCATAATTTCTTTATTGGAGAGCTAGAGGTTTGGGTTTGGTTAGAAAAAGGCCATTTTCTGGTATTTGTACTCAATATACAGGAAACTTCCATCGATTAATCTTAATCTACAGGAAGAGAACGTTGTATTGCCGTATAGTGCATCGAAATCCATTAAAAGCTCGAGAAATGGCGCCACATTGACATTTAGGTAAGATAAGTAAGTTAATGTGTACCTGTTGTCTTTAAAAGCCAGAAAGTCACTTTTCAACTTTTTTCCCCCGGTTTTTGTCAGACCTAGCGGAAAATGCTCATTGTCACTAAGCAAATCGTCACGCCAAACTTCAGGCAAATCCGTTGTTCACGAAAAAGTTCAAAATTCTACACCCCTCCACTCAAAACACCCTCCCCCCCTCCCCCCATAAAATACCTAGAGATCAGGAACTCGTCTTTTTGCCGTTTTCTTGAAAGGGCAAATGACAGCTAAAGATTTTTCTGGCCTTTCTAGCCTATAATTTACTTGTGTTGTGTTAGATCTATCCCATAATTTCTTTATTGGAGAGCTAGAGGTTTGGGTTTGGTTAGAAAAAGGCCATTTTCTGGTATTTGTACTCAATATACAGGAAACTTCCATCGATTAATCTTAATCTACAGGAAGAGAACGTTGTATTGCCGTATAGTGCATCGAAATCCATTAAAAGCTCGAGAAATGGCGCCACATTGACATTTAGGTAACATAAGTAAGTTAATGTGTACCTGTTGTCTTTAAAAGCCAGAAAGTCACTTTTCAACTTTTTTTCCCCGATTTTTGTCAGACCTAGCGGAAAATGCTCATTGTCACTAAGCAAATCGTCACGCCAAACTTCAGGCAAATCGGTTGTTCACGAAAAAGTTCGAAATTCTACACCCCTCCACTCAAAACACCCTCCCCCCCTCCCCCCATAAAATACCTAGAGATCAGGAACTCGTCTTTTTGCCGTTTTCTTGAAAGGGCAAATGACAGCTAAAGATTTTTCTGGCCTTTCTAGCCTATAATTTACTTGTGTTGTGTTAGATCTATCCCATAATTTCTTTATTGGAGAGCTAGAGGTTTGGGTTTGGTTAGAAAAAGGCCATTTTCTGGTATTTGTACTCAATATACAGCAAACTTCCATCGATTAATCTTAATCTACAGGAAGAGAGCGTTGTATTGCCGTATAGTGCATCGAAATCCATTAAAAGCTCGAGAAATGGCGCCACATTGACATTTAGGTAAGATAAGTAAGTTAATGTGTACCTGTTGTCTTTAAAAGCCAGAAAGTCACTTTTCAACTTTTTTCCCCCGATTTTTGTCAGACCTAGCGGAAAATGCTCATTGTCACTAAGCAAATCGTCACGCCAAACTTCAGGCAAATCGGTTGTTCACGAAAAAGTTCGAAATTCTACACCCCTCCACTCAAAACAACCTCCCCCCCCCCTTCCCCCCATAAAATACCTAGAGATCAGGAACTCGTCTTTTTGCCGTTTTCTTGAAAGGGCAAATGACAGCTAAAGATTTTTCTGGCCTTTCTAGCCTATAATTTATTTGTGTTGTGTTAGATCTATCCCATAATTTCTTTATTGGAGAGCTAGAGGTTTGGGTTTGGTTAGAAAAAGGCCATTTTCTGGTATTTGTACTCAATATACAGGAAACATCCATCGATTAATCTTAATCTACAGGAAGAGAACGTTGTATTGCCGTATAGTGCATCGAAATCCATTAAAAGCTCGAGAAATGGCGCCACATTGACATTTAGGTAAGATAAGTAAGTTAATGTGTACCTGTTGTCTTTAAAAGCCAGAAAGTCACTTTTCAACTTTTTCCCCCCGATTTTTGTCAGACCTAGCGGAAAATGCTCATTGTCACTAAGCAAATCGTCACGCTAAACTTCAGGCAAATCGGTTGTTCACGAAAAAGTTCGAAATTCTACACCCCTCCACTCAAAACACCCTCCCCCCCCCTCCCCCTATAAAATACCTAGAGATCAGGAACTCGTCTTTTTGCCGTTTTCTTGAAAGGGCAAATGACAGCTAAAGATTTTTCTGGCCTTTCTAGACTATAATTTACTTGTGTTGTGTTAGATCTATCCTATAATTTCTTTATTGGAGAGCTAGAGGTTTGGGTTTGGTTAGAAAAAGGCCATTTTCTGGTATTTGTACTCAATATACAGGAAACTTCCATCGATTAATCTTAATCTACAGGAAGAGAACGTTGTATTGCCGTATAGTGCATCGAAATCCAATAAAAGCTCGAGAAATGGCGCCACATTGACATTTAGGTAAGATAAGTAAGTTAATGTGTACCTGTTGTCTTTAAAAGCCAGAAAGTCACTTTTCAACTTTTTTCCCCCGATTTTTGTCAGACCTAGCGGAAAATGCTCATTGTCACTAAGCAAATCGTCACGCCAAACTTCAGGCAAATCGGTTGTTCACGAAAAAGTTCGAAATTCTACACCCCTCCACTCAAAACACCCTCCCCCCCTCCCCCCATAAAATACCTAGAGATCAGGAACTCGTCTTTTTGCCGATTTCTTGAAAGGGCAAATGACAGCTAAAGATTTTTCTGGCCTTTCTAGCCTATAATTTACTTGTGTTGTGTTAGATCTATCCCATAATTTCTTTATTGGAGAGCTAGAGGTTTGGGTTTGGTTAGAAAAAGGCCATTTTCTGGTATTTGTACTCAATATACAGGAAACTTCCATCGATTAATCTTAATCTACAGGAACAGAACGTTGTATTGCCGTATAGTGCATCAAAATCCATTAAAAGCTCGAGAAATGGCGCCACATTGACATTTAGGTAAGATAAGTAAGTTAATGTGTACCTGTTGTCTTTAAAAGCCAGAAAGTCACTTTTCAACTTTTTCCCCCCGATTTTTGTCAGACCTAGCGGAAAATGCTCATTGTCACTAAGCAAATCGTCACGCCAAACTTCAGGCAAATCGGTTGTTCACGAAAAAGTTCGAAATTCTACACCCCTCCACTCAAAACACCCTCCCCCCCCCCCCCTCCCCCCATAAAATACCTAGAGATCAGGAACTCGTCTTTTTGCCGTTTTCTTGAAAGGGCAAATGACATCTAAAGATTTTTGTGGCCTTTCTAGCCTATAATTTACTTGTGTTGTGTTAGATCTATCCCATAATTTCTTTATTGGAGAGCTAGAGGTTTGGGTTTGGTTAGAAAAAGGCCATTTTCTGGTATTTGTACTCAATATACAGGAAACTTCCATCGATTAATCTTAATCTACAGGAAGAGAACGTTGTATTACCGTATTGTGCATCGAAATCCATTAAAAGCTCGAGAAATGGCGCCACAATGACATTTAGGTAACATAAGTAAGTTAATGTGTACCTGTTGTGTTTAAAAGCCAGAAAGTCACTTTTCAACTTTTTTTCCCCGATTTTTGTCAGACCTAGCGGAAAATGCTCATTGTCACTAAGCAAATCGTCACGCCAAACTTCAGGCAAATCGGTTGTTCACGAAAAAGTTCGAAATTCTACACCCCTCCACTCAAAACACCCTCCCCCCCCCTCCCCCTATAAAATACCTAGAGATCAGGAACTCGTCTTTTTGCCGTTTTCTTGAAAGGGCAAATGACAGCTAAAGATTTTTCTGGCCTTTCTAGACTATAATTTACTTGTGTTGTGTTAGATCTATCCTATAATTTCTTTATTGGAGAGCTAGAGGTTTGGGTTTGGTTAGAAAAAGGCCATTTTCTGGTATTTGTACTCAATATACAGGAAACTTCCATCGATTAATCTTAATCTACAGGAAGAGAACGTTGTATTGCCGTATAGTGCATCGAAATCCAATAAAAGCTCGAGAAATGGCGCCACATTGACATTTAGGTAAGATAAGTAAGTTAATGTGTACCTGTTGTCTTTAAAAGCCAGAAAGTCACTTTTCAACTTTTTTCCCCCGATTTTTGTCAGACCTAGCGGAAAATGCTCATTGTCACTAAGCAAATCGTCACGCCAAACTTCAGGCAAATCGGTTGTTCACGAAAAAGTTCGAAATTCTACACCCCTCCACTCAAAACACCCTCCCCCCCTCCCCCCATAAAATACCTAGAGATCAGGAACTCGTCTTTTTGCCGATTTCTTGAAAGGGCAAATGACAGCTAAAGATTTTTCTGGCCTTTCTAGCCTATAATTTACTTGTGTTGTGTTAGATCTATCCCATAATTTCTTTATTGGAGAGCTAGAGGTTTGGGTTTGGTTAGAAAAAGGCCATTTTCTGGTATTTGTACTCAATATACAGGAAACTTCCATCGATTAATCTTAATCTACAGGAACAGAACGTTGTATTGCCGTATAGTGCATCGAAATCCATTAAAAGCTCGAGAAATGGCGCCACATTGACATTTAGGTAACATAAGTAAGTTAATGTGTACCTGTTGTCTTTAAAAGCCAGAAAGTCACTTTTCAACTTTTTTCCCCGATTTTTGTCAGACCTAGCGGAAAATGCTCATTGTCACTAAGCAAATCGTCACGCCAAACTTCAGGCAAATCGGTTGTTCACGAAAAAGTTCGAAATTCTACACCCCTCCACTCAAAACACCCTCCCCCCCCCCCCCCCCTCCCCCCATAAAATACCTAGAGATCAGGAACTCGTCTTTTTGCCGTTTTCTTGAAAGGGCAAATGACAGCTAAAGATTTTTGTGGCCTTTCTAGCCTATAATTTACTTGTGTTGTGTTAGATCTATCCCATAATTTCTTTATTGGAGAGCTAGAGGTTTGGGTTTGGTTAGAAAAAGGCCATTTTCTGGTATTTGTACTCAATATACAGGAAACTTCCATCGATTAATCTTAATCTACAGGAAGAGAACGTTGTATTGCCGTATTGTGCATCGAAATCCATTAAAAGCTCGAGAAATGGCGCCACAATGACATTTAGGTAACATAAGTAAGTTAATGTGTACCTGTTGTCTTTAAAAGCCAGAAAGTCACTTTTCAACTTTTTCCCCCCGATTTTTGTCAGACCTAGCGGAAAATGCTCATTGTCACTAAGCAAATCGTCACGCCAAACTTCAGGCAAATCGGTTGTTCACGAAAAAGTTCGAAATTCTACACCCCTCCACTCAAAACACCCTCCCCCCCTCCTCCCCCCATAAAATACCTAGAGATCAGGAACTCGTCTTTTTGCCGTTTTCTTGAAAGGGCAAATGACAGCTAAAGATTTTTCTGGCCTTTCTAGCCTATAATTTACTTGTGTTGTGTTAGATCTATCCCATAATTTCTTTATTGGAGAGCTAGAGGTTTGGGTTTGGTTAGAAAAAGGCCATTTTCTGGTATTTGTACTCAATATACAGGAAACTTCCATCGATTAATCTTAATCTACAGGAAGAGAACGTTGTATTGCCGTATAGTGCATCGAAATCCATTAAAAGCTCGAGAAATGGCGCCACATTGACATTTAGGTAAGATAAGTAAGTTAATGTGTACCTGTTGTCTTTAAAAGCCAGAAAGTCACTTTTCAACTTTTTTCCCCCGGTTTTTGTCAGACCTAGCGGAAAATGCTCATTGTCACTAAGCAAATCGTCACGCCAAACTTCAGGCAAATCCGTTGTTCACGAAAAAGTTCAAAATTCTACACCACTCCACTCAAAACACCCTCCCCCCCTCCCCCCATAAAATACCTAGAGATCAGGAACTCGTCTTTTTGCCGTTTTCTTGAAAGGGCAAATGACAGCTAAAGATTTTTCTGGCCTTTCTAGCCTATAATTTACTTGTGTTGTGTTAGATCTATCCCATAATTTCTTTATTGGAGAGCTAGAGGTTTGGGTTTGGTTAGAAAAAGGCCATTTTCTGGTATTTGTACTCAATATACAGGAAACTTCCATCGATTAATCTTAATCTACAGGAAGAGAACGTTGTATTGCCGTATAGTGCATCGAAATCCATTAAAAGCTCGAGAAATGGCGCCACATTGACATTTAGGTAACATAAGTAAGTTAATGTGTACCTGTTGTCTTTAAAAGCCAGAAAGTCACTTTTCAACTTTTTTTCCCCGATTTTTGTCAGACCTAGCGGAAAATGCTCATTGTCACTAAGCAAATCGTCACGCCAAACTTCAGGCAAATCGGTTGTTCACGAAAAAGTTCGAAATTCTACACCCCTCCACTCAAAACACCCTCCCCCCCTCCCCCCATAAAATACCTAGAGATCAGGAACTCGTCTTTTTGCCGTTTTCTTGAAAGGGCAAATGACAGCTAAAGATTTTTCTGGCCTTTCTAGCCTATAATTTACTTGTGTTGTGTTAGATCTATCCCATAATTTCTTTATTGGAGAGCTAGAGGTTTGGGTTTGGTTAGAAAAAGGCCATTTTCTGGTATTTGTACTCAATATACAGCAAACTTCCATCGATTAATCTTAATCTACAGGAAGAGAGCGTAGTATTGCCGTATAGTGCATCGAAATCCATTAAAAGCTCGAGAAATGGCGCCACATTGACATTTAGGTAAGATAAGTAAGTTAATGTGTACCTGTTGTCTTTAAAAGCCAGAAAGTCACTTTTCAACTTTTTTTCCCCGATTTTTGTCAGACCTAGCGGAAAATGCTCATTGTCACTAAGCAAATCGTCACGCCAAACTTCAGGCAAATCGGTTGTTCACGAAAAAGGTCGAAATTCTACACCCCTCCACTCAAAACACCCTCCCCCCTCCCTCCCCCCATAAAATACCTAGAGATCAGGAACTCGTCTTTTTGCCGTTTTCTTGAAAGGGCAAATGACAGCTAAAGATTTTTCTGGCCTTTCTAGCCTATAATTTACTTGTGTTGTGTTAGATCTATCCCATAATTTCTTTATTGGAGAGCTAGAGGTTTGGGTTTGGTTAGAAAAAGGCCATTTTCTGGTATTTGTACTCAATATACAGGAAACATCCATCGATTAATCCTAATCTACAGGAAGAGAACGTTGCATTGCCGTATAGTGCATCGAAATCCATTAAAAGCTCGAGAAATGGCGCCACATTGACATTTAGGTAAGATTAGTAAGTTAATGTGTACCTGTTGTCTTTAAAAGCCAGAAAGTCACTTTTCAACTTTTTCCCCCCGATTTTTGTCAGACCTAGCGGAAAATGCTCATTGTCACTAAGCAAATCGTCACGCTAAACTTCAGGCAAATCGGTTGTTCACGAAAAAGTTCGAAATTCTACACCCCTCCACTCAAAACACCCTCCCCCCCCCTCCTCCCCCCATAAAATACCTAGAGATCAGGAACTCGTCTTTTTCCCGTTTTCTTGAAAGGGCAAATGACAGCTAAAGATTTTTCTGGCCTTTCCAGCCTATAATTTACTTGTGTTGTGTTAGATCTATCCCATAATTTCTTTATTGGAGAGCTAGAGGTTTGGGTTTGGTTAGAAAAAGGCCATTTTCTGGTATTTGTACTCAATATACAGGAAACTTCCATCGATTAATCTTAATCTACAGGAAGAGAACGTTGTATTGCCGTATTGTGCATCGAAATCCATTAAAAGCTCGAGAAATGGCGCCACAATGACATTTAGGTAACATAAGTAAGTTAATGTGTACCTGTTGTCTTTAAAAGCCAGAAAGTCACTTTTCAACTTTTTCCCCCCGATTTTTGTCAGACCTAGCGGAAAATGCTCATTGTCACTAAGCAAATCGTCACGCCAAACTTCAGGCAAATCGGTTGTTCACGAAAAAGTTCGAAATTCTACACCCCTCCACTCAAAACACCCTCCCCCCCTCCTCCCCCCATAAAATACCTAGAGATCAGGAACTCGTCTTTTTGCCGTTTTCTTGAAAGGGCAAATGACAGCTAAAGATTTTTCTGGCCTTTCTAGCCTATAATTTACTTGTGTTGTGTTAGATCTATCCCATAATTTCTTTATTGGAGAGCTAGAGGTTTGGGTTTGGTTAGAAAAAGGCCATTTTCTGGTATTTGTACTCAATATACAGGAAACTTCCATCGATTAATCTTAATCTACAGGAAGAGAACGTTGTATTGCCGTATAGTGCATCGAAATCCATTAAAAGCTCGAGAAATGGCGCCACATTGACATTTAGGTAAGATAAGTAAGTTAATGTGTACCTGTTGTCTTTAAAAGCCAGAAAGTCACTTTTCAACTTTTTTTCCCCGATTTTTGTCAGACCTAGCGGAAAATGCTCATTGTCACTAAGCAAATCGTCACGCCAAACTTCAGGCAAATCGGTTGTTCACGAAAAAGTTCGAAATTCTACACCCCTCCACTCAAAACACCCTCCCCCCCTCCCCCCATAAAATACCTAGAGATCAGGAACTCGTCTTTTTGCCGTTTTCTTGAAAGGGCAAATGACAGCTAAAGATTTTTCTGGCCTTTCTAGCCTATAATTTACTTGTGTTGTGTTAGATCTATCCCATAATTTCTTTATTGGAGAGCTAGAGGTTTGGGTTTGGTTAGAAAAAGGCCATTTTCTGGTATTTGTACTCAATATACAGCAAACTTCCATCGATTAATCTTAATCTACAGGAAGAGAGCGTTGTATTGCCGTATAGTGCATCGAAATCCATTAAAAGCTCGAGAAATGGCGCCACATTGACATTTAGGTAAGATAAGTAAGTTAATGTGTACCTGTTGTCTTTAAAAGCCAGAAAGTCACTTTTCAACTTTTTCCCCCCGATTTTTGTCAGACCTAGCGGAAAATGCTCATTGTCACTAAGCAAATCGTCACGCTAAACTTCAGGCAAATCGGTTGTTCACGAAAAAGTTCGAAATTCTACACCCCTCCACTCAAAACACCCTCCCCCCCCCTCCTCCCCCCATAAAATACCTAGAGATCAGGAACTCGTCTTTTTCCCGTTTTCTTGAAAGGGCAAATGACAGCTAAAGATTTTTCTGGCCTTTCCAGCCTATAATTTACTTGTGTTGTGTTAGATCTATCCCATAATTTCTTTATTGGAGAGCTAGAGGTTTGGGTTTGGTTAGAAAAAGGCCATTTTCTGGTATTTGTACTCAATATACAGTAAACTTCCATCGATTAATCTTAATCTACAGGAAGAGAACGTTGTATTGCCGTATAGTGCATCGAAATCCATTAAAAGCTCGAGAAATGGCGCCACATTGACATTTAGGTAAGATAAGTAAGTTAATGTGTACCTGTTGTCTTTAAAAGCCAGAAAGTCACTTTTCAACTTTTTTTCCCCGATTTTTGTCAGACCTAGCGGAAAATGCTCATTGTCACTAAGCAAATCGTCACGCCAAACTTCAGGCAAATCGGTTGTTCACGAAAAAGTTCGAAATTCTACACCCCTCCACTCAAAACACCCTCCCCCCCTCCCCCCATAAAATACCTAGAGATCAGGAACTCGTCTTTTTGCCGTTTTCTTGAAAGGGCAAATGACAGCTAAAGATTTTTCTGGCCTTTCTAGCCTATAATTTACTTGTGTTGTGTTAGATCTATCCCATAATTTCTTTATTGGAGAGCTAGAGGTTTGGGTTTGGTTAGAAAAAGGCCATTTTCTGGTATTTGTACTCAATATACAGGAAACTTCCATCGATTAATCTTAATCTACAGGAAGAGAGCGTTGTATTGCCGTATAGTGCATCGAAATCCATTAAAAGCTCGAGAAATGGCGCCACATTGACATTTAGGTAAGATAAGTAAGTTAATGTGTACCTGTTGTCTTTAAAAGCCAGAAAGTCACTTTTCAACTTTTTCCCCCCGATTTTTGTCAGACCTAGCGGAAAATGCTCATTGTCACTAAGCAAATCGTCACGCCAAACTTCAGGCAAATCGGTTGTTCACGAAAAAGTTCGAAATTCTACACCCCTCCACTCAAAACACCCTCCCCCCCCCTCCTCCCCCCATAAAATACCTAGAGATCAGGAACTCGTCTTTTTGCCGTTTTCTTGAAAGGGCAAATGACAGCTAAAGATTTTTCTGGCCTTTCTAGCCTATAATTTACTTGTGTTGTGTTAGATCTATCCCATCATTTCTTTATTGGAGAGCTAGAGGTTTGGGTTTGGTTAGAAAAAGGCCATTTTCTGGTATTTGTACTCAATATACAGGAAACTTCCATCGATTAATCTTAATCTACAGGAAGAGAACGTTGTATTGCCGTATAGTACATCGAAATCCATTAAAAGCTCGAGAAATGGCGCCACATTGACATTTAGGTAAGATAAGTAAGTTAATGTGTACCTGTTGTCTTTAAAAGCCAGAAAGTCACTTTTCAACTTTTTCCCCCCGATTTTTGTCAGACCTAGCGGAAAATGCTCATTGTCACTAAGCAAATCGTCACGCCAAACTTCAGGCAAATCGGTTGTTCACGAAAAAGTTCGAAATTCTACACCCCTCCACTCAAAACACCCTCCCCCCCCCCCCTCCTCCCCCCATAAAATACCTAGAGATCAGGAACTCGTCTTTTTGCCGTTTTCTTGAAAGGGCAAATGACAGCTAAAGATTTTTCTGGCCTTTCTAGCCTATAATTTACTTGTGTTGTGTTAGATCTATCCCATCATTTCTTTATTGGAGAGCTAGAGGTTTGGGTTTGGTTAGAAAAAGGCCATTTTCTGGTATTTGTACTCAATATACAGGAAACTTCCATCGATTAATCTTAATCTACAGGAAGAGAACGTTGTATTGCCGTATAGTACATCGAAATCCATTAAAAGCTCGAGAAATGGCGCCACATTGACATTTAGGTAACATAAGTAAGTTAATGTGTACCTGTTGTCTTTAAAAGCCAGAAAGTCACTTTTCAACTTTTTTCCCCGATTTTTGTCAGACCTAGCGGAAAATGCTCATTGTCACTAAGCAAATCGTCACGCCAAACTTCAGGCAAATCGGTTGTTCACGAAAAAGTTCGAAATTCTACACCCCTCCACTCAAAACACCCTCCCCCCCCCCTCCCCCCATAAAATACCTAGAGATCAGGAACTCGTCTTTTTGCCGTTTTCTTGAAAGGGCAAATGACAGCTAAAGATTTTTCTGGCCTTTCTAGCCTATAATTTACTTGTGTTGTGTTAGATCTATCCCATAATTTCTTTATTGGAGAGCTAGAGGTTTGGTTTTTTGGTTAGAAAAAGGCCATTTTCTGGTATTTGTACTCAATATACAGGAAACTTCCATCGATTAATCTTAATCTACAGGAAGAAAACGTTGTATTGCCGTATAGTGCATCGAAATCCATTAAAAGCTCGAGAAATGGCGCCACATTGACATTTAGGTAACATAAGTAAGTTAATGTGTACCTGTTGTCTTTAAAAGCCAGAAAGTCACTTTTCAACTTTTTTTCCCCGATTTTTGTCAGACCTAGCGGAAAATGCTCATTGTCACTAAGCAAATCGTCACGCCAAACTTCAGGCAAATCGGTTGTTCACGAAAAAGTTCGAAATTCTACACCCCTCCACTCAAAACACCCTCCCCCCCTCCCCCCATAAAATACCTAGAGATCAGGAACTCGTCTTTTTGCCGTTTTCTTGAAAGGGCAAATGACAGCTAAAGATTTTTCTGGCCTTTCTAGCCTATAATTTACTTGTGTTGTGTTAGATCTATCCCATAATTTCTTTATTGGAGAGCTAGAGGTTTGGGTTTGGTTAGAAAAAGGCCATTTTCTGGTATTTGTACTCAATATACAGGAAACTTCCATCGATTAATCTTAATCTACAGGAAGAGAACGTTGTATTACCGTATTGTGCATCGAAATCCATTAAAAGCTCGAGAAATGGCGCCACAATGACATTTAGGTAACATAAGTAAGTTAATGTGTACCTGTTGTGTTTAAAAGCCAGAAAGTCACTTTTCAACTTTTTTTCCCCGATTTTTGTCAGACCTAGCGGAAAATGCTCATTGTCACTAAGCAAATCGTCACGCCAAACTTCAGGCAAATCGGTTGTTCACGAAAAAGTTCGAAATTCTACACCCCTCCACTCAAAACACCCTCCCCCCCCTCCCCCTATAAAATACCTAGAGATCAGGAACTCGTCTTTTTGCCGTTTTCTTGAAAGGGCAAATGACAGCTAAAGATTTTTCTGGCCTTTCTAGACTATAATTGACTTGTGTTGTGTTAGATCTATCCTATAATTTCTTTATTGGAGAGCTAGAGGTTTGGGTTTGGTTAGAAAAAGGCCATTTTCTGGTATTTGTACTCAATATACAGGAAACTTCCATCGATTAATCTTAATCTACAGGAAGAGAACGTTGTATTGCCGTATAGTGCATCGAAATCCAATAAAAGCTCGAGAAATGGCGCCACATTGACATTTAGGTAAGATAAGTAAGTTAATGTGTACCTGTTGTCTTTAAAAGCCAGAAAGTCACTTTTCAACTTTTTCCCCCCGATTTTTGTCAGACCTAGCGGAAAATGCTCATTGTCACTAAGCAAATCGTCACGCCAAACTTCAGGCAAATCGGTTGTTCACGAAAAAGTTCGAAATTCTACACCCCTCCACTCAAAACACCCTCCCCCCCTCCCCCCATAAAATACCTAGAGATCAGGAACTCGTCTTTTTGCCGATTTCTTGAAAGGGCAAATGACAGCTAAAGATTTTTCTGGCCTTTCTAGCCTATAATTTACTTGTGTTGTGTTAGATCTATCCCATAATTTCTTTATTGGAGAGCTAGAGGTTTGGGTTTGGTTAGAAAAAGGCCATTTTCTGGTATTTGTACTCAATATACAGGAAACTTCCATCGATTAATCTTAATCTACAGGAACAGAACGTTGTATTGCCGTATAGTGCATCGAAATCCATTAAAAGCTCGAGAAATGGCGCCACATTGACATTTAGGTAACATAAGTAAGTTAATGTGTACCTGTTGTCTTTAAAAGCCAGAAAGTCACTTTTCAACTTTTTTCCCCGATTTTTGTCAGACCTAGCGGAAAATGCTCATTGTCACTAAGCAAATCGTCACGCCAAACTTCAGGCAAATCGGTTGTTCACGAAAAAGTTCGAAATTCTACACCCCTCCACTCAAAACACCCTCCCCCCCCCCCCCCCCCCCTCCCCCCATAAAATACCTAGAGATCAGGAACCTCCCCCCATAAAATACCTAGAGATCAGGAACTCGTCTTTTTGCCGTTTTCTTGAAAGGGCAAATGAGAGCTAAAGATTGTTCTGGCCTTCTAGCCTATAATTTACTTGTGTTGTGTTAGATCTATCCCATAATTTCTTTATTGGAGAGCTAGAGGTTTGGGTTTGGTTAGAAAAAGGCCATTTTCTGGTATTTGTACTCAATATACAGGAAACTTCCATCGATTAATCTTAATCTACAGGAAGAGAACGTTGTATTGCCGTATAGTGCATGGAAATCCATTAAAAGCTCGAGAAATGGCGCCACATTGACATTTAGGTAACATAAGTAAGTTAATGTGTACCTGTTGTCTTTAAAAGCCAGAAAGTCACTTTTCAACTTTTTTTCCCCGATTTTTGTCAGACCTAGCGGAAAATGCTCATTGTCACTAAGCAAATCGTCACGCCAAACTTCAGGCAAATCGGTTATTCACGAAAAAGTTCGAAATTCTACACCCCTCCACTCAAAACACCCTCCCCCCCCCCCTCCCCCCATAAAATACCTAGAGATCAGGAACTCGTCTTTTTTGCCGTTTTCTTGAAAGGGCAAATGACAGCTAAAGATTTTTCTGGCCTTTCTAGCCTATAATTTACTTGTGTTGTGTTAGATCTATCCCATAATTTCTTTATTGGAGAGCTAGAGGTTTGGGTTTAGTTAGAAAAAGGCCATTTTCTGGTATTTGTACTCAATATACAGGAAACTTCCATCGATTAATCTTAATCTACAGCAAGCGAACGTTGTATTGCCGTATAGTGCATCGAAATCCATTAAAAGCTCGAGAAATGGCGCCACATTGACATTTAGGTAACATAAGTAAGTTAATGTGTACCTGTTGTCTTTAAAAGCCAGAAAGTCACTTTTCAACTTTTTTTCCCCGATTTTTGTCAGACCTAGCGGAAAATGCTCATTGTCACTAAGCAAATCGTCACGCCAAACTTCAGGCAAATCCGTTGTTCACGAAAAAGTTCGAAATTCTACACCCCTCCACTCAAAACACCCTCCCCCCCCCTCCCCCCATAAAATACCTAGAGATCAGGAACTCGTCTTTTTGCCGTTTTCTTGAAAGGGCAAATGACAGCTAAATTTTTTTCTGGCCTTTCTAGCCTATAATTTACTTGTGTTGTGTTAGATCTATCCCATAATTTCTTTATTGGAGAGCTAGAGGTTTGGGTTTGGTTAGAAAAAGGCCATTTTCTGGTATTTGTACTCAATATACAGGAAACTTCCATCGATTAATCTTAATGTACAGGAAGAGAACGTTGTATTGCCGTATAGTGCATCGCAATCCATTAAAAGCTCGAGAAATGGCGCCACATTGACATTTAGGTAACATAAGTAAGTTAATGTGTACCTGTTGTCTTTAAAAGCCAGAAAGTCACTTTTCAACTTTTTTCCCCCGATTTTTGTCAGACCTAGCGGAAAATGCTCATTGTCACTAAGCAAATCGTCACGCCAAACTTCAGGCAAATCGGTTGTTCACGAAAAAGTTCGAAATTCTACACCCCTCCATTCAAAACACCCTCCCCCCCCCCCCCTCCCCCCCCTCCCCCCATAAAATACCTAGAGATCAGGAACTCGTCTTTTTGCCGTTTTCTTGAAAGGGCAAATGACAGCTAAATTTTTTTCTGGCCTTTCTAGCCTATAATTTACTTGTGTTGTGTTAGATCTATCCCATAATTTCTTTATTGGAGAGCTAGAGGTTTGGGTTTGGTTAGAAAAAGGCCATTTTCTGGTATTTGTACTCAATATACAGGAAACTTCCATCGATTAATCTTAATCTACAGGAAGAGAACGTTGTATTGCCGTATAGTGCATCGAAAAATCCATTAAAAGCTCGAGAAATGGCGCCACATTGACATTTAGGTAACATAAGTAAGTTAATGTGTACCTGTTGTCTTTAAAAGCCAGAAAGTCACTTTTCAACTTTTTTTCCTCGATTTTTGTCAGACCTAGCGGAAAATGCTCATTGTCACTAAGCAAATCGTCACGCCAAACTTCAGGCAAATCGGTTGTTCACGAAAAAGTTCGAAATTCTACACCCCTCCACTCAAAAACACCCCCCCCCCCCTCCCCCCATAAAATACCTAGAGATCAGGAACTCGTCTTTTTGCCGTTTTCTTGAAAGGGCAAATGAGAGCTAAATATTTTTCTGGCCTTTCTAGCCTATAATTTACTTGTGTTGTGTTAGATCTATCCCATAATTTCTTTATTGGAGAGCTAGAGGTTTGGGTTTGGTTAGAAAAAGGCCATTTTCTGGTATTTGTACTCAATATACAGCAAAATTCCATCGATTAATCTTAATCTACAGGAAGAGAACGTTGTATTGCCGTATAGTGCATCGCAATCCATTAAAAGCTCGAGAAATGGCGCCACATTGACATTTAGGTAACATAAGTAAGTTAATGTGTACCTGTTGTCTTTAAAAGCCAGAAAGTCACTTTTCAACTTTTCCCCCCCGATTTTTGTCAGACCTAGCGGAAAATGCTCATTGTCACTAAGCAAATCGTCACGCCAAACTTCAGGCAAATCGGTTGTTCACGAAAAAGTTCGAAATTCTACACCCCTCCACTCAAAACACCGTCCCCCCCCCCCCTCCCCCCATAAAATACCTAGAGATCAGGAACTCGTCTTTTTGCCGTTTTCTTGAAAGGGCAAATGAGAGCTAAAGATTGTTCTGGCCTTCTAGCCTATAATTTACTTGTGTTGTGTTAGATCTATCCCATAATTTCTTTATTGGAGAGCTAGAGGTTTGGGTTTGGTTAGAAAAAGGCCATTTTCTGGTATTTGTACTCAATATACAGGAAACTTCCATCGATTAATCTTAATCTACAGGAAGAGAACGTTGTATTGCCGTATAGTGCATGGAAATCCATTAAAAGCTCGAGAAATGGCGCCACATTGACATTTAGGTAACATAAGTAAGTTAATGTGTACCTGTTGTCTTTAAAAGCCAGAAAGTCACTTTTCAACTTTTTTTCCCCGATTTTTGTCAGACCTAGCGGAAAATGCTCATTGTCACTAAGCAAATCGTCACGCCAAACTTCAGGCAAATCGGTTATTCACGAAAAAGTTCGAAATTCTACACCCCTCCACTCAAAACACCCTCCCCCCCCCCCTCCCCCCATAAAATACCTAGAGATCAGGAACTCGTCTTTTTGCCGTTTTCTTGAAAGGGCAAATGACAGCTAAAGATTTTTCTGGCCTTTCTAGCCTATAATTTACTTGTGTTGTGTTAGATCTATCCCATAATTTCTTTATTGGAGAGCTAGAGGTTTGGGTTTAGTTAGAAAAAGGCCATTTTCTGGTATTTGTACTCAATATACAGGAAACTTCCATCGATTAATCTTAATCTACAGCAAGCGAACGTTGTATTGCCGTATAGTGCATCGAAATCCATTAAAAGCTCGAGAAATGGCGCCACATTGACATTTAGGTAACATAAGTAAGTTAATGTGTACCTGTTGTCTTTAAAAGCCAGAAAGTCACTTTTCAACTTTTTTTCCCCGATTTTTGTCAGACCTAGCGGAAAATGCTCATTGTCACTAAGCAAATCGTCACGCCAAACTTCAGGCAAATCCGTTGTTCACGAAAAAGTTCGAAATTCTACACCCCTCCACTCAAAACACCCTCCCCCCCCCCCCCTCCCCCCATAAAATACCTAGAGATCAGGAACTCGTCTTTTTGCCGTTTTCTTGAAAGGGCAAATGAGAGCTAAATATTTTTCTGGCCTTTCTAGCCTATAATTTACTTGTGTTGTGTTAGATCTATCCCATAATTTCTTTCTTTATTGGAGAGCTAGAGGTTTGGGTTTGGTTAGAAAAAGGCCATTTTCTGGTATTTGTACTCAATATACAGCAAAATTCCATCGATTAATCTTAATCTACATGAAGAGAACGTTGTATTGCCGTATAGTGCATCGCAATCCATTAAAAGCTCGAGAAATGGCGCCACATTGACATTTAGGTAACATAAGTAAGTTAATGTGTACCTGTTGTCTTTAAAAGCCAGAAAGTCACTTTTCAACTTTTTTCCCCCCGATTGTTGTCAGACCTAGCGGAAAATGCTCATTGTCACTAAGCAAATCGTCACGCCAAACTTCAGGCAAATCGGTTGTTCACGAAAAAGTTCGAAATTCTACACCCCTCCATTCAAAAACACCCTCCCCCCCCCCTCCCCCCCCTCCCCCCATAAAATACCTAGAGATCAGGAACTCGTCTTTTTGCCGTTTTCCCTTGAAAGGGCAAATGACAGCTAATTTTTTTTCTGGCCTTTCTAGCCTATAATTTACTTGTGTTGTGTTAGATCTATCCCATAATTTCTTTATTGGAGAGCTAGAGGTTTGGGTTTGGTTAGAAAAAAGGCCATTTTCTGGTATTTGTACTCAATATACAGGAAACTTCCATCGATTAATCTTAATCTACAGGAAGAGAACGTTGTATTGCCGTATAGTGCATGGAAATCCATTAAAAGCTCGAGAAATGGCGCCACATTGACATTTAGGTAACGTAAGTAAGTTAATGTGTACCTGTTGTCTTTAAAAGCCAGAAAGTCACTTTTCAACTTTTTTTTCCCCGATTTTTGTCAGACCTAGCGGAAAATGCTCATTGTCACTAAGCAAATCGTCACGCCAAACTTCAGGCAAATCGGTTATTCACGAAAAAGTTCGAAATTCTACACCCCTCCACTCAAAACACCCCTCCCCCCCCCCCCTCCCCCCATAAAATACCTAGAGATCAGGAACTCGTCTTTTTGCCGTTTTCCTTGAAAGGGCAAATGACAGCTAAAGATTTTTCTGGCCTTTCTAGCCTATAATTTACTTGTGTTGTGTTAGATCTATCCCATAATTTCTTTATTGGAGAGCTAGAGGTTTGGGTTTAGTTAGAAAAAGGCCATTTTCTGGTATTTGTACTCAATATACAGGAAACTTCCATCGATTAATCTTAATCTACAGCAAGCGAACGTTGTATTGCCGTATAGTGCATCGAAATCCATTAAAAGCTCGAGAAATGGCGCCACATTGACATTTAGGTAACATAAGTAAGTTAATGTGTACCTGTTGTCTTTAAAAAGCCAGAAAGTCACTTTTCAACTTTTTTCCCCCGATTGTTGTCAGACCTAGCGGAAAATGCTCATTGTCACTAAGCAAATCGTCACGCCAAACTTCAGGCAAATCGGTTGTTCACGAAAAAGTTCGAAATTCTACACCCCTCCATTCAAAACACCCTCACCCCCCCCTCCCCCCCCCTCCCCCCATAAAATACCTAGAGATCAGGAACTCGTCTTTTTGCCGTTTTCTTGAAAGGGCAAATGACAGCTAAATTTTTTTCTGGCCTTTCTAGCCTATAATTTACTTGTGTTGTGTTAGATCTATCCCATAATTTCTTTATTGGAGAGCTAGAGGTTTGGGTTTGGTTAGAAAAAGACCATTTTCTGGTATTTGTACTCAATATACAGGAAACTTCCATCGATTAATCTTAATCTACAGGAAGAGAACGTTGTATTGCCGTATAGTGCATCGAAAAATCCATTAAAAGCTCGAGAAATGGCGCCACATTGACATTTAGGTAACATAAGTAAGTTAATGTGTACCTGTTGTCTTTAAAAGCCAGAAAGTCACTTTTCAACTTTTTTTCCCCGATTTTTGTCAGACCTAGCGGAAAATGCTCATTGTCACTAAGCAAATCGTCACGCCAAACTTCAGGCAAATCGGTTGTTCACGAAAAAGTTCGAAATTCTACACCCCTCCACTCAAAACACCCTCCCCCCCCCCCCCCCCCCATAAAATACCTAGAGATCAGGAACTCGTCTTTTTGCCGTTTTCTTGAAAGGGCAAATGACAGCTAAAGATTTTTCTGGCCTTTCTAGCCTATAATTTACTTGTGTTGTGTTAGATCTATCCCATAATTTCTTTATTGGAGAGCTAGAAGTTTGGGTTTGGTTAGAAAAAGGCCATTTTCTGGTATTTGTACTCAATATACAGTAAACTTCCATCGATTAATCTTAATCTACAGGAAGAGAACGTTGTATTGCCGTATAGTGCATCGAAATCCATTAAAAGCTCGAGAAATGGCGCCACATTGACATTTAGGTAACATAAGTAAGTTAATGTGTACCTGTTGTCTTTAAAAGCCAGAAAGTCACTTTTCAACTTTTTTCCCCCGATTTTTGTCAGACCTAGCGGAAAATGCTCATTGTCACTAAGCAAATCGTCACGCCAAACTTCAGGCAAATCGGTTGTTCACGAAAAAGTTCGAAATTCTACACCCCTCCACTCAAAACACCCTCCCCCCCCCCCCCCCTCCCTCCCCCCATAAAATACCTAGAGATCAGGAACTCGTCTTTTTGCCGTTTTCTTGAAAGGGCAAATGACAGCTAAAGATTTTTCTGGCCTTTCTAGCCTATAATTTACTTGTGTTGTGTTAGATCTATCCCATAATTTCTTTATTGGAGAGCTAGAGGTTTGGGTTTGGTTAGAAAAAGGCCATTTTCTGGTATTTGTACTCAATATACAGCAAACTTCCATCGATTAATCTTAATCTACAGGAAGAGAACGTTGTATTGCCGTATAGTGCATCGAAATCCATTAAAAGCTCGAGAAATGGCGCCACATTGACATTTAGGTAACATAAGTAAGTTAATGTGTACCTGTTGTCTTTAAAAGCCAGAAAGTCACTTTTCAACTTTTTTCCCTCGATTTTTGTCAGACCTAGCGGAAAATGCTCATTGTCACTAAGCAAATCGTCACGCCAAACTTCAGGCAAATCGGTTGTTCATGAAAAAGTTCGAAATTCTACACCCCTCCACTCAAAACACCCTCCCCCCCCCCCCCCCCCCCCCTCCCTCCCCCCATAAAATACCTAGAGATCAGGAACTCGTCTTTTTGCCGTTTTCTTGAAAGGGCAAATGACAGCTAAAGATTTTTCTGGCCTTTCTAGCCTATAATTTACTTGTGTTGTGTTAGATCTATCCCATAATTTCTTTATTGGAGAGCTAGAGGTTTGGGTTTGGTTAGAAAAAGGCCATTTTCTGGTATTTGTACTCAATATACAGGAAACTTCCATCGATTAATCTTAATCTACAGGAAGAGAACGTTGTATTGCCGTATAGTGCATCGAAATCCATTAAAAGCTCGAGAAATGGCGCCACATTGACATTTAGGTAACATAAGTAAGTTAATGTGTACCTGTTGTCTTTAAAAGCCAGAAAGTCACTTTTCAACTTTTTTTCCCCGATTTTTGTCAGACCTAGCGGAAAATGCTCATTGTCACTAAGCAAATCGTCACGCCAAACTTCAGGCAAATCGGTTGTTCACGAAAAAGTTCGAAATTCTACACCCCTCCACTCAAAACACCCTCCCTCCCTCCCCCCATAAAATACCTAGAGATCAGGAACTCGTCTTTTTGCCGTTTTCTTGAAAGGGCAAATGACAGCTAAAGATTTTTCTGGCCTTTTTAGGCTATAATTTACTTGTGTTGTGTTAGATCTATCCCATAATTTCTTTATTGGAGAGCTAGAAGTTTGGGTTTGGTTAGAAAAAGGCCATTTTCTGGTATTTGTACTCAATATACAGTAAACTTCCATCGATTAATCTTAATCTACAGGAAGAGAACGTTGTATTGCCGTATAGTGCATCGAAATCCATTAAAAGCTCGAGAAATGGCGCCACATTGACATTTAGGTAACATAAGTAAGTTAATGTGTACTTGTTGTCTTTAAAAGCCAGAAAGTCACTTTTCAACTTTTTTTCCCCGATTTTTGTCAGACCTAGCGGAAAATGCTCATTGTCACTAAGCAAATCGTCACGCCAAACTTCAGGCAAATCGGTTGTTCACGAAAAAGTTCGAAATTCTACACCCCTCCATTCAAAACACCCTCTCCCCCCCCCCCCCCTCCCCCCATAAAATACCTAGAGATCAGGAACTCGTGTTTTTGCCGTTTTCTTGAAAGGGCAAATGACAGCTAAAGATTTTTCTGGCCTTTCTAGCCTATAATTTACTTGTGTTGTGTTAGATCTATCCCATAATTTCTTTATTGGAGAGCTAGAGGTTTGGGTTTGGTTAGAAAAAGGCCATTTTCTGGTATTTGTACTCAATATACAGGAAACTTCCATCGATTAATCTTAATCTACAGGAAGAGAACGTTGTATTGCCGTATAGTGCATCGAAATCCATTAAAAGCTCGAGAAATGGCGCCACATTGACATTTAGGTAACATAAGTAAGTTAATGTGTACCTGTTGTCTTTAAAAGCCAGAAAGTCACTTTTCAACTTTTTTTCCCCGATTTTTGTCAGACCTAGCGGAAAATGCTCATTGTCACTAAGCAAATCGTCACGCCAAACTTCAGGCAAATCGGTTGTTCACGAAAAAGTTCGAAATTCTACACCCCTCCACTCAAAACACCCTCCCTCCCTCCCCCCATAAAATACCTAGAGATCAGGAACTCGTCTTTTTGCCGTTTTCTTGAAAGGGCAAATGACAGCTAAAGATTTTTCTGGCCTTTTTAGGCTATAATTTACTTGTGTTGTGTTAGATCTATCCCATAATTTCTTTATTGGAGAGCTAGAAGTTTGGGTTTGGTTAGAAAAAGGCCATTTTCTGGTATTTGTACTCAATATACAGTAAACTTCCATCGATTAATCTTAATCTACAGGAAGAGAACGTTGTATTGCCGTATAGTGCATCGGAATCCATTAAAAGCTCGAGAAATGGCGCCACATTGACATTTAGGTAACATAAGTAAGTTAATGTGTACTTGTTGTCTTTAAAAGCCAGAAAGTCACTTTTCAACTTTTTTTCCCCGATTTTTGTCAGACCTAGCGGAAAATGCTCATTGTCACTAAGCAAATCGTCACGCCAAACTTCAGGCAAATCGGTTGTTCACGAAAAAGTTCGAAATTCTACACCCCTCCACTCAAAACACCCTCCCTCCCTCCCCCCATAAAATACCTAGAGATCAGGAACTCGTCTTTTTGCCGTTTTCTTGAAAGGGCAAATGACAGCTAAAGATTTTTCTGGCCTTTTTAGGCTATAATTTACTTGTGTTGTGTTAGATCTATCCCATAATTTCTTTATTGGAGAGCTAGAAGTTTGGGTTTGGTTAGAAAAAGGCCATTTTCTGGTATTTGTACTCAATATACAGTAAACTTCCATCGATTAATCTTAATCTACAGGAAGAGAACGTTGTATTGCCGTATAGTGCATCGAAATCCATTAAAAGCTCGAGAAATGGCGCCACATTGACATTTAGGTAACATAAGTAAGTTAATGTGTACTTGTTGTCTTTAAAAGCCAGAAAGTCACTTTTCAACTTTTTTTCCCCGATTTTTGTCAGACCTAGCGGAAAATGCTCATTGTCACTAAGCAAATCGTCACGCCAAACTTCAGGCAAATCGGTTGTTCACGAAAAAGTTCGAAATTCTACACCCCTCCATTCAAAACACCCTCCCCCCCCCCCCCCCCCCTCCCCCCATAAAATACCTAGAGATCAGGAACTCGTCTTTTTGCCGTTTTCTTGAAAGGGCAAATGACAGCTAAAGATTTTTCTGGCCTTTCTAGCC
Source organism: Actinernus sp. WN-2022 (assembly GCA_030867875.1). NCBI lineage: Eukaryota > Metazoa > Cnidaria > Anthozoa > Actiniaria > Actinernidae > Actinernus > Actinernus sp. WN-2022. The sequence continues at coordinate 17,839 of JAOWCC010001766.1, read as the reverse complement.
TATAATTTACTTGTGTTGTGTTAGATCTATCCCATAATTTCTTTATTGGAGAGCTAGAAGTTTGGGTTTGGTTAGAAAAAGGCCATTTTCTGGTATTTGTACTCAATATACAGTAAACTTCCATCGATTAATCTTAATCTACAGGAAGAGAACGTTGTATTGCCGTATAGTGCATCGAAATCCATTAAAAGCTCGAGAAATGGCGCCACATTGACATTTAGGTAACATAAGTAAGTTAATGTGTACCTGTTGTCTTTAAAAGCCAGAAAGTCACTTTTCAACTTTTTTCCCCCGATTTTTGTCAGACCTAGCGGAAAATGCTCATTGTCACTAAGCAAATCGTCACGCCAAACTTCAGGCAAATCGGTTGTTCACGAAAAAGTTCGAAATTCTACACCCCTCCACTCAAAACACCCTCCCCCCCCCCTCCCTCCCCCCATAAAATACCTAGAGATCAGGAACTCGTCTTTTTGCCGTTTTCTTGAAAGGGCAAATGACAGCTAAATATTTTTCTGGCCTTTCTAGCCTATAATTTACTTGTGTTGTGTTAGATCTTTCCCATAATTTCTTTATTGGAGAGCTAGAGGTTTGGGTTTGGTTAGAAAAAGGCCATTTTCTGGTATTTGTACTCAATATACAGGAAACTTCCATCGATTAATCTTAATCTACAGGAAGAGAACGTTGTCTTGCCGTATAGTGCATCGAAATCCATTAAAAGCTCGAGAAATGGCGCCACATTGACATTTAGGTAACATAAGTAAGTTAATGTGTACCTGTTGTCTTTAAAAGCCAGAAAGTCACTTTTCAACTTTTTTTCCCCGATTTTTGTCAGACCTAGCGGAAAATGCTCATTGTCACTAAACAAATCGTCACGCCAAACTTCAGGCAAATCGGTTGTTCACGAAAAAGTTCGAAATTCTACACCCCTCCACTCAAAACACCCTCCCCCCCCCCCTCCCCCCATAAAATACCTAGAGATCAGGAACTCTTCTTTTTGCCGTTTTCTTGAAAGGGCAAATGACAGCTAAATATTTTTCTGGCCTTTCTAGCCTATAATTTACTTGTGTTGTGTTAGATCTATCCCATAATTTCTTTATTGGAGAGCTAGAGGTTTGGTTTTGGTTAGAAAAAGGCCATTTTCTGGTATTTGTACTCAATATACAGCAAACTTCCATCGATTAATCTTAATCTACAGGAAGAGAACGTTGTATTGCCGTATAGTGCATCGAAATCCATTAAAAGCTCGAGAAATGGCGCCACATTGACATTTAGGTAACATAAGTAAGTTAATGTGTACCTGTTGTCTTTAAAAGCCAGAAAGTCACTTTTCAACTTTTTTTCCCCGATTTTTGTCAGACCTAGCGGAAAATGCTCATTGTCACTAAGCAAATCGTCACGCCAAACTTCAGGCAAATCCGTTGTTCACGAAAAAGTTCGAAATTCTACACCCCTCCACTCAAAACACCCTCCCCCCCCCCTCTCCCCCCATAAAATACCTAGAGATCAGGAACTCTTCTTTTTGCCGTTTTCTTGAAAGGGCAAATGACAGCTAAAGATTTTTCTGGCCTTTCTAGCCTATAATTTACCTGTGTTGTGTTAGATCTATCCCATAATTTCTTTATTGGAGAGCTAGAGGTTTGGGTTTGGTTAGAAAAAGGCCATTTTCTGGTATTTGTACTCAATATACAGCAAACTTCCATCGATTAATCTTAATCTACAGGAAGAGAACGTTGTATTGCCGTATAGTGCATCGAAATCCATTAAAAGCTCGAGAAATGGCGCCACATTGACATTTAGGTAACATAAGTAAGTTAATGTGTACCTGTTGTCTTTAAAAGCCAGAAAGTCACTTTTCAACTTTTTTTCCCCGATTTTTGTCAGACCTAGCGGAAAATGCTCATTGTCACTAAGCAAATCGTCACGCCAAACTTCAGGCAAATCGGTTGTTCACGAAAAAGTTCGAAATTCTACACCCCTCCACTCAAAACACCCTCCCCCCCCCCCTCCCCCCATAAAATACCTAGAGATCAGGAACTCGTCTTTTTGCCGTTTTCTTGAAAGGGCAAATGACAGCTAAAGATTTTTCTGGCCTTTCTAGCCTATAATTTACTTGTGTTGTGTTAGATCTATCCCATAATTTCTTTATTGGAGAGCTAGAGGTTTGGGTTTGGTTAGAAAAAGGCCATTTTCTGGTATTTGTGCTCAACATACAGCAAACTTCCATCGATTAACCTTAATCTACAGGAAGAGAACGTTGTATTGCCGTATAGTGCATCGAAATCCATTAAAAGCTCGAGAAATGGCGCCACATTGACATTTAGGCAACATAAGTAAGTTAATGTGTACCTGTTGTCTTTAAAAGCCAGAAAGTCACTTTTCAACTTTTTTTCCCCAATTTTTGTCAGACCTAGCGGAAAATGCTCATTGTCACTAAACAAATCGTCACGCCAAACTTCAGGCAAATCGGTTGTTCACGAAAAAGTTCGAAATTCTACACCCCTCCACTCAAAACACCCTCCCCCCCCCCTCCCCCCATAAAATACCTAGAGATCAGGAACTCTTCTTTTTGCCGTTTTCTTGAAAGGGCAAATGACAGCTAAAGATTTTTCTTGCCTTTCTAGCCTATAATTTACTTGTGTTGTGTTAGATCTATCCCATAATTTCTTTATTGGAGAGCTAGAGGTTTGGTTTTGGTTAGAAAAAGGCCATTTTCTGGTATTTGTACTCAATATACAGCAAACTTCCATCGATTAATCTTAATCTACAGGAAGAGAACGTTGTATTGCCGTATAGTGCATCGAAATCCATTAAAAGCTCGAGAAATGGCGCCACATTGACATTTAGGTAACATAAGTAAGTTAATGTGTACCTGTTGTCTTTAAAAGCCAGAAAGTCACTTTTCAACTTTTTTTCCCCGATTTTTGTCAGACCTAGCGGAAAATGCTCATTGTCACTAAGCAAATCGTCACGCCAAACTTCAGGCAAATCCGTTGTTCACGAAAAAGTTCGAAATTCTACACCCCTCCACTCAAAACACCCTCCCCCCCCCCCTCTCCCCCCATAAAATACCTAGAGATCAGGAACTCTTCTTTTTGCCGTTTTCTTGAAAGGGCAAATGACAGCTAAAGATTTTTCTGGCCTTTCTAGCCTATAATTTACCTGTGTTGTGTTAGATCTATCCCATAATTTCTTTATTGGAGAGCTAGAGGTTTGGGTTTGGTTAGAAAAAGGCCATTTTCTGGTATTTGTACTCAATATACAGCAAACTTCCATCGATTAATCTTAATCTACAGGAAGAGAACGTTGTATTGCCGTATAGTGCATCGAAATCCATTAAAAGCTCGAGAAATGGCGCCACATTGACATTTAGGTAACATAAGTAAGTTAATGTGTACCTGTTGTCTTTTAAAGCCAGAAAGTCACTTTTCAACTTTTTTTCCCCGATTTTTGTCAGACCTAGCGGAAAATGCTCATTGTCACTAAGCAAATCGTCACGCCAAACTTCAGGCAAATCGGTTGTTCACGAAAAAGTTCGAAATTCTACACCCCTCCACTCAAAACACCCTCCCCCCCCCCTCCCCCCATAAAATACCTAGAGATCAGGAACTCGTCTTTTTGCCGTTTTCTTGAAAGGGCAAATGACAGCTAAAGATTTTTCTGGCCTTTCTAGCCTATAATTTACTTGTGTTGTGTTAGATCTATCCCATAATTTCTTTATTGGAGAGCTAGAGGTTTGGGTTTGGTTAGAAAAAGGCCATTTTCTGGTATTTGTACTCAATATACAGGAAACTTCCATCAATTAATCTTAATCTACAGGAAGAGAACGTTGTATTGCCGTATAGTGCATCGAAATCCATTAAAAGCTCGAGAAATGGCGCCACATTGACATTTAGGTAACATAAGTAAGTTAATGTGTACCTGTTGTCTTTAAAAGCCAGAAAGTCACTTTTCAACTTTTTTTCCCCGATTTTTGTCAGACCTAGCGGAAAATGCTCATTGTCACTAAGCCAATCGTCACGCCAAACTTCAGGCAAATCGGTTGTTCACGAAAAAGTTCGAAATTCTACACCCCTCCACTCAAAACACCCTCCCCCCCCCCCCTCCCCCCATAAAATACCTAGAGATCAGCAACTCGTCTTTTTGCCGTTTTCTTGAAAGGGCAAATGACAGCTAAAGATTTTTCTGGCCTTTCTAGCCTATAATTTACTTGTGTTGTGTTAGATCTATCCCATAATTTCTTTATTGGAGAGCTAGAAGTTTGGGTTTGGTTAGAAAAAGGCCATTTTCTGGTATTTGTACTCAATATACAGTAAACTTCCATCGATTAATCTTAATCTACAGGAAGAGAACGTTGTATTGCCGTATAGTGCATCGAAATCCATTAAAAGCTCGAGAAATGGCGCCACATTGACATTTAGGTAACATAAGTAAGTTAATGTGTACCTGTTGTCTTTAATAGCCAGAAAGTCACTTTTCAACTTTTTTCCCCCGATTTTTGTCAGAGCTAGCGGAAAATGCTCATTGTCACTAAGCAAATCGTCACGCCAAACTTCAGGCAAATCGGTTGTTCACGAAAAAGTTCGAAATTCTACACCCCTCCACTCAAAACACCCTCCCCCCCCCCCCTCCCCCCATAAAATACCTAGAGATCAGCAACTCGTCTTTTTGCCGTTTTCTTGAAAGGGCAAATGACAGCTAAAGATTTTTCTGGCCTTTCTAGCCTATAATTTACTTGTGTTGTGTTAGATCTATCCCATAATTTCTTTATTGGAGAGCTAGAAGTTTGGGTTTGGTTAGAAAAAGGCCATTTTCTGGTATTTGTACTCAATATACAGTAAACTTCCATCGATTAATCTTAATCTACAGGAAGAGAACGTTGTATTGCCGTATAGTGCATCGAAATCCATTAAAAGCTCGAGAAATGGCGCCACATTGACATTTAGGTAACATAAGTAAGTTAATGTGTACCTGTTGTCTTTAATAGCCAGAAAGTCACTTTTCAACTTTTTTCCCCCGATTTTTGTCAGAGCTAGCGGAAAATGCTCATTGTCACTAAGCAAATCGTCACGCCAAACTTCAGGCAAATCGGTTGTTCACGAAAAAGTTCGAAATTCTACACCCCTCCACTCAAAACACCCTCCCCCCCCCCCCCCCCTCCCTCCCCCCATAAAATACCTAGAGATCAGGAACTCGTCTTTTTGCCGTTTTCTTGAAAGGGCAAATGACAGCTAAAGATTTTTCTGGCCTTTCTAGCCTATAATTTACTTGTGTTGTGTTAGATCTATCCCATAATTTCTTTATTGGAGAGCTAGAGGTTTGGGTTTGGTTAGAAAAAGGCCATTTTCTGGTATTTGTACTCATATACAGCAAACTTCCATCGATTAATCTTAATCTACAGGAAGAGACGTTGTATTGCCGTATAGTGCATCGAAATCCATTAAAAGCTCGAGAAATGGCGCCACATTGACATTTAGGTAACATAAGTAAGTTAATGTGTACCTGTTGTCTTTAAAAGCCAGAAAGTCACTTTTCAACTTTTTCCCCCGATTTTTGTCAGACCTAGCGGAAAATGCTCATTGTCACTAAGCAAATCGTCACGCCAAACTTCAGGCAAATCGGTTGTTCACGAAAAAGTTCGAAATTCTACACCCTCCACTCAAAACACCCTCCCCCCCCCTCCCTCCCCCACTAAAATACCTAGAGATCAGGAACTCGTCTTTTTGCCGTTTTCTTGAAAGGGCAAATGACAGCTAAAGATTTTTCTGGCCTTTCTAGCCTATAATTTACTTGTGTTGTGTTAGATCTATCCCATAATTTCTTTATTGGAGAGCTAGAGGTTTGGGTTTGGTTAGAAAAAAGGCCATTTTCTGGTATTTGTACTCAATATACAGGAAAACTTCCATCGATTAATCTTAATCTACAGGAAGAGAACGTTGTATTGCCGTATAGTGCATCGAAATCCATTAAAAGCTCGAGAAATGGCGCCACATTGACATTTAGGTAACATAAGTAAGTTAATGTGTACCTGTTGTCTTTAAAAGCCAGAAAGTCACTTTTCAACTTTTTCCCCCCGATTTTTGTCAGACCTAGCGGAAAATGCTCATTGTCACTAAGCAAATCGTCACGCCAAACTTCAGGCAAATCGGTTGTTCACGAAAAAGTTCGAAATTCTACACCCCTCCACTCAAACACCCTCCCCCCCTCCCCCCATAAAATACCTAGAGATCAGGAACTCGTCTTTTTGCCGTTTTCTTGAAAGAGCAAATGACAGCTAAAGATTTTCTGCCTTTCTAACCTATAATTTACTTGTGTTGTGTTAGATCTATCCATAATTTCTTTATTGGAGAGCTAGAAGTTTGGGTTTGGTTAGAAAAAGGCCATTTTCTGGTATTTGTACTCAATATACAGTAAACTTCCATCGATTAATCTTAATCTACAGGAAGAGAACGTTGTATTGCCGTATAGTGCATCGAAATCCATTAAAAGCTCGAGAAATGGCGCCACATTGACATTTAGGTAACATAAGTAAGTTAATGTGTACCTGTTGTCTTTAAAAGCCAGAAAGTCACTTTTCAACTTTTTTCCCCCGATTTTTGTCAGACCTAGCGGAAAATGCTCATTGTCACTAAGCAAATCGTCACGCCAAACTTCAGGCAAATCGGTTGTTCACGAAAAAGTTCGAAATTCTACACCCCTCCACTCAAAACACCCTCCCCCCCCCCCCCCCTCCCTCCCCCCCATAAAATACCTAGAGATCAGGAACTCGTCTTTTTGCCGTTTTCTTGAAAGGGCAAATGACAGCTAAAGATTTTTCTGGCCTTTCTAGCCTATAATTTACTTGTGTTGTGTTAGATCTATCCCATAATTTCTTTATTGGAGAGCTAGAGGTTTGGGTTTGGTTAGAAAAAGGCCATTTTCTGGTATTTGTACTCAATATACAGTAAACTTCCATCGATTAATCTTAATCTACAGGAAGAGAACGTTGTATTGCCGTATAGTGCATCGAAATCCATTAAAAGCTCGAGAAATGGCGCCACATTGACATTTAGGTAACATAAGTAAGTTAATGTGTACCTGTTGTCTTTAAAAGCCAGAAAGTCACTTTTCAACTTTTTTCCCCCGATTTTTGTCAGACCTAGCGGAAAATGCTCATTGTCACTAAGCAAATCGTCACGCCAAACTTCAGGCAAATCGGTTGTTCACGAAAAAGTTCGAAATTCTACACCCCTCCACTCAAAACACCCTCCCCCCCCCCCCCCCCCCTCCCTCCCCCCATAAAATACCTAGAGATCAGGAACTCGTCTTTTTGCCGTTTCTTGAAAGGGCAAATGACAGCTAAAGATTTTTCTGGCCTTTCTAGCCTATAATTTACCTTGTGTTGTGTTAGATCTATCCCATAATTTCTTTATTGGAGAGCTAGAGGTTTGGGTTTGGTTAGAAAAAGGCCATTTTCTGGTATTTGTACTCAATATACAGTAAACTTCCATCGATTAATCTTAATCTACAGGAAGAGAACGTTGTATTGCCGTATAGTGCATCGAAATCCATTAAAAGCTCGAGAAATGGCGCCACATTGACATTTAGGTAACATAAGTAAGTTACTGTGTACCTGTTGTCTTTAAAAGCCAGAAAGTCACTTTTCAACTTTTTTTCCCCGATTTTGTCAGACCTAGCGGAAAATGCTCATTGTCACTAAGCAAATCGTCACGCCAAACTTCAGGCAAATCGGTTGTTTCACGAAAAAGTTCGAAATTCTACACCCCTCCACTGAAAACACCCTCCCCCCCCCTCCCTCCCCCCATAAAATACCTAGAGATCAGGAACTCGTCTTTTTGCCGTTTTCTTGAAAGGGCAAATGACAGCTAAAGATTTTTCTGGCCTTTCTAGCCTATAATTTTACTTGTGTTGTGTTAGATCTATCCCATAATTTCTTTATTGGAGAGCTAGAAGTTTGGTTTGGTTAGAAAAAGGCCATTTTCTGGTATTTGTACTCAATATACAGTAAACTTCCATCGATTAATCTTAATCTACAGGAAGAGAACGTTGTATTGCCGTATAGTGCATCGAAATCCATTAAAAGCTCGAGAAATGGCGCCACATTGACATTTAGGTAACATAAGTAAGTTAATGTGTACCTGTTGTCTTTAAAAGCCAGAAAGTCACTTTTCAACTTTTTTCCCCCGATTTTTGTCAGACCTAGCGGAAAATGCTCATTGTCACTAAGCAAATCGTCACGCCAAACTTCAGGCAAATCGGTTGTTCACGAAAAAGTTCGAAATTCTACACCCCTCCACTCAAAACACCCTCCCCCCCCCCCCCCCTCCCTCCCCCCATAAAATACCTAGAGATCAGGAACTCGTCTTTTTGCCGTTTTCTTGAAAGGGCAAATTACAGCTAAAGATTTTTCTGGCCTTTCTAGCCTATAATTTACTTGTGTTGTGTTAGATCTATCCCATAATTTCTTTATTGGAGAGCTAGAGGTTTGGGTTTGGTTAGAAAAAGGCCATTTTCTGGTATTTGTACTCAATATACAGTAAACTTCCATCGATTAATCTTAATCTACAGGAAGAGAACGTTGTATTGCCGTATACTGCATCGAAATCCATTAAAAGCTCGAGAAATGGCGCCACATTGACATTTAGGTAACATAAGTAAGTTAATGTGTACCTGTTGTCTTTAAAAGCCAGAAAGTCACTTTCAACTTTTTCCCCCGATTTTTGTCAGACCTAGCGGAAAATGCTCATTGTCACTAAGCAAATCGTCACGCCAAACTTCAGGCAAATCGGTTGTTCACGAAAAAGTTCGAATTCTACACCCCTCCACTCAAAACACCCTCCCCCCCCCCCCCCCCCCCCTCCTCCCCCCATAAAATACCTAGAGATCAGGAACTCGTCTTTTTGCCGTTTTCTTGAAAGGGCAAATGACAGCTAAAGATTTTTCTGGCCTTTCTAGCCTATAATTTACTTGTGTTGTGTTAGATCTATCCCATAATTTCTTTATTGGAGAGCTAGAGGTTTGGGTTTGGTTAGAAAAAGGCCATTTTCTGGTATTTGTACTCAATATACAGTAAACTTCCATCGATTAATCTTAATCTACAGGAAGAGAACGTTGTATTGCCGTATAGTGCATCGAAATCCATTAAAAGCTCGAGAAATGGGCGCACATTGACATTTAGGTAACATAAGTAAGTTACTGTGTACCTGTTGTCTTTAAAAGCCAGAAAGTCACTTTTCAACTTTTTTTCCCCGATTTTTGTCAGACCTAGCGGGAAAATGCTCATTGTCACTAAGCAAATCGTCACGCCAAACTTCAGGCAAATCGGTTGTTCACGAAAAAGTTCGAAATTCTACACCCCTCCACTGAAAACACCCTCCCCCCCCTCCTCCCCCCATAAAATACCTAGAGATCAGGAACTCGTCTTTTTGCCGTTTTCTTGAAAGGGCAAATGACAGCTAAAGATTTTTCTGGCCTTTCTAGCCTATAATTTACTTGTGTTGTGTTAGATCTATCCCATAATTTCTTTATTGGAGAGCTAGAGGTTTGGGTTTGGTTAGAAAAAGGCCATTTTCTGGTATTTGTACTCAACATACAGGAAACTTCCATGGATTAATCTTAATCTACATGAAGAGAACGTTGTATTGCCGTATAGTGCATCGAAATCCATTAAAAGCTCGAGAAATGGCGCCACATTGACATTTAGGTAACATAAGTAAGTTAATGTGTACCTGTTGTCTTTAAAAGCCAGAAAGTCACTTTTCTACTTTTTTCCCCGATTTTTGTCAGACCTAGCGGAAAATGCTCATTGTCACTAAGCAAATCGTCACGCCAAACTTCAGGCAAATCCGTTGTTCACGAAAAAGTTCGAAATTCTACACCCCTCCACTCAAAACACCCTCCCCCCCCCCCCCCCCTCCCTCCCCCCATAAAATACCTAGAGATCAGGAACTCGTCTTTTTGCCGTTTTCTTGAAAGGGCAAATGACAGCTAAAGATTTTTCTGGCCTTTCTAGCCTATAATTTACTTGTGTTGTGTTAGATCTATCCCATAATTTCTTTATTGGAGAGCTAGAGGTTGGGTTTGGTTAGAAAAAGGCCATTTTCTGGTATTTGTACTCAATATACAGTAAACTTCCATCGATTAGTCTTAATCTACAGGAAGAGAACGTTGTATTGCCGTATAGTGCATCGAAATCCATTAAAAGCTCGAGAAATGGCGCCACATTGACATTTAGGTAACATAAGTAAGTTACTGTGTACCTGTTGTCTTTAAAAGCCAGAAAGTCACTTTTCAACTTTTTTTCCCCGATTTTTGTCAGACCTAGCGGAAAATGCTCATTGTTACTAAGCAAATCGTCACGCCAAACTTCAGGCAAATCGGTTGTTCACGAAAAAGTTCGAAATTCTACACCCCTCCACTGAAAACACCCTCCCCCCCCCCTCCCTCCCCCATAAAATACCTAGAGATCAGGAACTCGTCTTTTTGCCGTTTTCTTGAAAGGGGCAAATGACAGCTAAAGATTTTTCTGGCCTTTCTAGCCTATAATTTACTTGTGTTGTGTTAGATCTATCCATAATTTCTTTATTGGAGAGCTAGAGGTTTGGGTTTGGTTAGAAAAAGGCCATTTTCTGGTATTTGTACTCAACATACAGGAAACTTCCATGGATTAATCTTAATCTACATGAAGAGAACGTTGTATTGCCGTATAGTGCATCGAAATCCATTAAAAGCTCGAGAAATGGCGCCACATTGACATTTAGGTAACATAAGTAAGTTAATGTGTACCTGTTGTCTTTAAAAGCCAGAAAGTCACTTTTCTACTTTTTTCCCCGATTTTTGTCAGACCTAGCGGAAAATGCTCATTGTCACTAAGCAAATCGTCACGCCAAACTTCAGGCAAATCGGTTGTTCACGAAAAAGTTTGAAATTCTACACCCCTTCACTCAAAACACCCTCCCCCCCCCCCTCCCCCCATAAAATACCTAGAGATCAGGAACTCGTCTTTTTGCCGTTTTTCTTGAAAGGGCAAATGACAGCTAAAGATTTTTCTGGCCTTTCTAGCCTATAATTTACTTGTGTTGTGTTAGATCTATCCCATAATTTCTTTATTGGAGAGCTAGAGGTTTGGGTTTGGTTAGAAAAAGGCCATTTTCTGGTATTTGTACTCAATATACAGTAAACTTCCATCGATTAATCTTAATCTACAGGAAGAGAACGTTGTATTTGCCGTATAGTGCATCGAAATCCATTAAAAGCTCGAGAAATGGCGCCACATTGACATTTAGGTAACATAAGTAAGTTACTGTGTACCTGTTGTCTTTAAAAGCCAGAAAGTCACTTTTCAACTTTTTTTCCCCGATTTTGTCAGACATAGCGGAAAATGCTCATTGTCACTAAGCAAATCGTCACGCCAAACTTCAGGCAAATCCGTTGTTCACGAAAAAGTTCGAAATTCTACACCCCTCCACTCAAAACACCCTCCCCCCCCCCCCCCTCCCCCCATAAAATACCTAGAGATCAGGAACTCGTCTTTTTGCCGTTTTCTTGAAAGGGCAAATGACAGCTAAAGATTTTTCTGGCCTTTCTAGCCTATAATTTACTTGTGTTGTGTTAGATCTATCCCATAATTTCTTTATTGGAGAGCTAGAGGTTTGGGTTTGGTTAGAAAAAGGCCATTTTCTGGTATTTGTACTCAATATACAGTAAACCTTCCATCGATTAATCTTAATCTACAGGAAGAGAACGTTGTATGCCGTATAGTGCATCGAAATCCATTAAAAGCTCGAGAAATGGCGCCACATTGACATTTAGGTAACATAAGTAAGTTAATGTGTACCTGTTGTCTTTAAAAGCCAGAAAGTCACTTTTCAACTTTTTTCCCCCGATTTTTGTCAGACCTAGCGGAAAATGCTCATTGTCACTAAGCAAATCGTCACGCCAACTTCAGGCAAATCGGTGTTCACGAAAAAGTTCGAAATTCTACACCCCTCCACTCAAAACACCCTCCCCCCCCCCCCCCCTCCCCTCCCCCCATAAAATACCTAGAGATCAGGAACTCGTCTTTTTGCCGTTTTCTTGAAGGGCAAATGACAGCTAAAGATTTTTCTGGCCTTTCTAGCCTATAATTTACTTGTGTTGTGTTAGATCTATCCCATAATTTCTTTATTGGAGAGCTAGAGGTTTGGGTTTGGTTAGAAAAAGGCCATTTTCTGGTATTTGTACTCAATATACAGTAAACTTCCATCGATTAATCTTAATCTACAGGAAGAGAACGTTGTATTGCCGTATAGTGCATCGAAATCCAGTAAAAGCTCGAGAAATGGCGCCACATTGACATTTAGGTAACATAAGTAAGTTACTGTGTACCTGTTGTCTTTAAAAGCCAGAAAGTCACTTTTCAACTTTTTTTCCCCGATTTTTGTCAGACCTAGCGGAAAATGCTCATTGTTACTAAGCAAATCGTCACGCCAAACTCAGGCAAATCGGTTGTTCACGAAAAAGTTCGAAATTCTACACCCCTCCACTCAAAACACCCCTCCCCCCCCCCCTCCCCCCATAAAATACCTAGAGATCAGGAACTCGTCTTTTTGCCGTTTTCTTGAAAGGGCAAATGACAGCTAAAGATTTTTCTGGCCTTTCTAGCCTATAATTTACTTGTGTTGTGTTAGATCTATCCCATAATTTCTTTATTGGAGAGCTAGAGGTTTGGGTTTGGTTAGAAAAAGGCCATTTTCTGGTATTTGTACTCAATATACAGTAAACTTCCATCGATTAATCTTAATCTACAGGAAGAGAACGTTGTATTGCCGTATAGTGCATCGAAATCCATTAAAAGCTCGAGAAATGGCGCCACATTGACATTTAGGTAACATAAGTAAGTTACTGTGTACCTGTTGTCTTTAAAAGCCAGAAAGTCACTTTTCACTTTTTTTCCCCGATTTTTGTCAGACATAGCGGAAAATGCTCATTGTTACTAAGCAAATCGTCACGCCAAACTTCAGGCAAATCCGTTGTTCACGAAAAAGTTCGGAAATTCTACACCCCTCCACTCAAAACACCCTCCCCCCCCCCCCCCTCCCCCCATAAAATACTAGAGATCAGGAACTCTCTTTTTGCCGTTTTCTTGAAAGGGCAAATGACAGCTAAAGATTTGTCTGGCCTTTCTAGCCTATAATTTACTTGTGTTGTGTTAGATCTATCCCATAATTTCTTTATTGGAGAGCTAGAGGTTTGGGTTTGGTTAGAAAAAGGCCATTTTCTGGTATTTGTACGCAATATACAGGAAACTTCCATCGATTAATCTTAATCTACAGGAAGAGAATGTGTATTGCCGTATAGTGCATCGAAATCCATTAAAACTCGAGAAATGCGCCACATTGACATTTAGGTAACATAAGTAAGTTAATGTGTACCTGTTGTCTTTAAAAGCCAGAAAGTCACTTTTCAACTTTTTTTCCCCGATTTTTGGTCAGACCTAGCGGAAAATGCTCATTGTCACTAAGCAAATCGTCACGCCCAAACTTCAGGCAAATCGGTTGTTCACGAAAAAGTTCGAAATTCTACACCCCTCCACTGAAAACACCCTCTCCCCCCCCCCCCCTCCCCCCATAAAATACCTAGAGATCAGGAACTCGTCTTTTTGCCGTTTTCTTGAAAGGGCAAATGACAGCTAAAGATTTTTCTGCCTTTCTAGCCTATAATTTACTTGTGTTGTGTTAGATCTATCCCATAATTTCTTTATTGGAGAGCTAGAGGTTTGGGTTTGGTTAGAAAAAGGCCATTTTCTGGGTATTGTACTCAATATACAGTAAACCTCCATCGATTAATCTTAATCTACAGAAGAGAACGTTGTATTGCCGTATAGTGCATCGAATCCATTAAAAGCTCGAGAAATGGCGCCACATTGACATTTAGGTAACATAAGTAAGTTAATGTGTACCTGTTGTCTTTAAAAGCCAGAAAGTCACTTTTCAACTTTTTTCCCCCGATTTTTGTCAGACCTAGCGGAAAATGCTCATTGTCACTAAGCAAATCGTCACGCCAAACTTCAGGCAAATCGGTTGTTCACGAAAAAGTTCGAAATTCTACACCCCTCCACTCAAAACACCCTCCCCCCCCCCCCCCCCCTCCCTCCCCCCATAAAATACCTAGAGATCAGGAACTCGTCTTTTTGCCGTTTTCTTGAAAGGGCAAATGACAGCTAAAGATTTTTCTGGCCTTTCTAGCCTATAATTTACTTGTGTTGTGTTAGATCTATCCCATAATTTCTTTATTGGAGAGCTAGAGTTTGGGTTGGTTAGAAAAAGGCCATTTTCTGGTATTTGTACTCAATATACAGTAAACTTCCATCGATTAGTCTTAATCTACAGAAGAGAACGTTGTATTGCCGTATAGTGCATCGAAATCCATTAAAAGCTCGAGAAATGGCGCCACATTGACATTTAGGTAACATAAGTAAGTTACTGTGTACCTGTTGTCTTTAAAAGCCAGAAAGTCACTTTTCAACTTTTTTTCCCCGATTTTTGTCAGACCTAGCGGAAAATGCTCATTGTTACTAAGCAAATCGTCACGCCAAACTTCAGGCAAATCGGTTGTTCACGAAAAAGTTCGAAATTCTACACCCCTCCACTGAAACACCCCCCCGCCCCCCCTCCCTCCCCCCATAAAATACCTAGAGATCAGGAACTCGTCTTTTGGCCGTTTTCTTGAAAGGGCAAATGACAGCTAAAGATTTTTTCTGGCCTTTCTAGCCTATAATTTACTTGTGTTGTGTTAGATCTATCCCATAATTTCTTTATTGGAGAGCTAGAGGTTTGGGTTTGGTTAGAAAAAGGCCATTTTCTGGTATTTGTACTCAACATACAGGAAACTTCCATGGATTAATCTTAATCTACATGAAGAGAACGTTGTATTGCCGTATAGTGCATCGAAATCCATTAAAAGCTCGAGAAATGGCGCCACATTGACATTAGGTAACATAAGTAAGTTATGTGTACCTGTTTGTCTTTAAAAGCCAGAAAGGTCACTTTTCTACTTTTTCCCCGATTTTTGTCAGACCTAGCGGGAAAATGCTCATTGTCACTAAGCAAATCGTCACGCCAAACTTCAGGCAAATCGGTTGTTCACGAAAAAGTCTCGAAATTCTACACCCCTCCACTGAAACACCCTCCCCCCCCCCTCCCTCCCCCCATAAAATACTAGAGATCAGGAACTCGTCTTTTTGCCGTTTTCTTGAAAGGGCAAATGACAGCTAAGATTTTTCTGGCCTTTCTAGCCTATAATTTACTTGTGTTGTGTTAGATCTATCCCATAATTCTTTATTGGAGAGCTAGAGGTTTGGGTTTGGTTAGAAAAAGGCCATTTTCTGGTATTTGTACTCAACATACAGGAAACTTCCATGGATTAATCTTAATCTACATGAAGAGAACGTTGTATTGCCGTATAGTGCATCGAAATCCATTAAAAGCTCGAGAAATGGCGCCACATTGACATTTAGGTAACATAAGTAAGTTAATGTGTACCTGTTGTCTTTAAAAGCCAGAAAGTCACTTTTCTACTTTTTCCCCGATTTTTGTCAGACCTAGCGGAAAATGCTCATTGTCACTAAGCAAATCGTCACGCCAAACTTCAGGCAAATCGGTTGTTCACGAAAAAGTTGAAATTCTACACCCCTTCACTCAAACACCCTCCCCCCCCCCTCCCTCCCCCATAAAATACCTAGAGATCAGGAACTCGTCTTTTTGCCGTTTCTTGAAAGGGCAAATGACAGCTAAAGATTTTTCTGGCCTTTCTAGCCTATAATTTACTTGTGTTGTGTTAGATCTATCCCATAATTTCTTTATTGGAGAGCTAGAGGTTTGGGTTTGGTTAGAAAAAGGCATTTTCTGGTATTTGTACTCAATATACAGGAAACTTCCATCGATTAATCTTAATCTACAGGAAGAGAACGTTGTATTGCCGTATAGTGCATCGAAATCCATTAAAAGCTCGAGAAATGGCGCCACATTGACATTTAGGTAACATAAGTAAGTTACTGTGTACCTGTTGTCTTTAAAAGCCAGAAAGTCACTTTTCAACTTTTTTTCCCCCGATTTTTGTCAGACATAGCGGAAAATGCTCATTGTCACTAAGCAAATCGTCACGCCAAACTTCAGGCAAATCCGTTGTTCACGAAAAAGTTCGAAATCTACACCCCTCCACTCAAAACACCCTCCCCCCCCCCCTCCCCCCCATAAAATACCTAGAGATCAGGAACTCGTCTTTTTGCCGTTTTCTTGAAAGGGCAAATGAACAGCTAAAGATTTTTCTGGCCTTTCTAGCCTATAATTTACTTGTGTTGTGTTAGATCTATCCCATAATTTCTTTATTGGAGAGCTAGAGGTTGGGTTTTGTTAGAAAAAGGCCATTTTCTGGTATTTGTACTCAATATACAGTAAACTTCCATCGATTAATCTTAATCTACAGAAGAGAACGTTGTATTGCCGTATAGTGCATCGAAATCCATAAAAGCTCGAGAAATGGCGCCACATTGACATTTAGGTAACATAAGTAAGTTAATGTGTACCTGTTGTCTTTAAAAGCCAGAAAGTCACTTTTCAACTTTTTTCCCCCGATTTTTGTCAGACCTAGCGGAAAATGCTCATTGTCACTAAGCAAATCGTCACGCCAAACTTCAGGCAAATCGGTTGTTCACGAAAAAGTTCGAAATTCTACACCCCTCCACTCAAAACACCCTCCCCCCCCCCCCCCCTCCCTCCCCCCATAAAATACCTAGAGATCAGGAACTCGTCTTTTTGCCGTTTTCTTGAAAGGGCAAATGACAGCTAAGATTTTTCTGGCCTTTCTAGCCTATAATTTACTTGTGTTGTGTTAGATCTATCCCATAATTTCTTTATTGGAGAGCTAGAGGTTTGGGTTTGTTAGAAAAAGGCCATTTTCTGGTATTTGTACTCAATATACAGTAAACTTCCATCGATTAATCTAATCTACAGGAAGAGAACGTTGTATTGCCGTATAGTGCATCGAAATCCATTAAAAGCTCGAGAAATGGCGCCACATTGACATTTAGGTAACATAAGTAAGTTACTGTGTACCTGTTGTCTTTAAAGCAGAAAAGTCCCTTTCAACTTTTTTCCCCGATTTTTGTCAGACATAGCGGAAAATGCTCATTGTCACTAAGCAAATCGTCACGCCAAAACTTCAGGCAAATCCGTTGTTCACGAAAAAGTTCGAAATTCTACACCCCTCCACTCAAAACACACCTCCCCCCCCCCCCCTCCCCCCATAAAATACCTAGAGATCAGGAACTCTTCTTTTTGCCGTTTTCTTGAAAGGGCAAATGACAGCTAAAGATTTGTCTGGCCTTTCTAGCCTATAATTTACTTGTGTTGTGTTAGATCTATCCCATAATTTCTTTATTGGAGAGCTAGAGGTTTGGGTTTGGTTAGAAAAAGGCCATTTTCTGGTATTTTGTACTCAATATACAGGAAACTTCCATCGATTAATCTTAATCTACAGGAAGAGAATGTGTATTGCCGTATAGTGCATCGAAATCCATTAAAACTCGAGAAATGGCGCCACATTGACATTTAGGTAACATAAGTAAGTTAATGTGTACCTGTTGTCTTTAAAAGCCAGAAAGTCACTTTTCAACTTTTTTTCCCCGATTTTTGTCAGACCTAGCGGAAAATGCTCATTGTCACTAAGCAAATCGTCACGCCAAACTTCAGGCAAATCGGTTGTTCACGAAAAAGTTCGAAATTCTACACCCCTCCACTGAAAACACCCTCTCCCCCCCCCCCCCCCCCTCCCCCCATAAAATACCTAGAGATCAGGAACTCGT
>JAOWCC010001765.1:0-143319 GCA_030867875.1 Actinernus sp. WN-2022 | reverse complement strand
GCAGTCCGCAGTCCCGTAGTGATCGCAAAGCCTTATGGTCAACTTTGAATCCTACAATCTTTTGAGAAAGACCCGCAGTCCCGTAGTGATCGCAAAGCCTTATGGTCAACTTTGAATCCTACAATCTTTTGAGAACGACAAAGTTATATATTTAAGTGCTACCGCAGTCCGCAGTCCCGTAGTGATCGCAAAGCCTTATGGTCAACTTTGAATCCTACAATCTTTTGAGAACAAAGTTATATATTTAAGTGCTACCGCAGTCCGCAGTCCCGTAGTGATCGCAAAGCCTTATGGTCAACTTATGGCTTCCTGTGTTTATCTGACGGACTGCGGACTGCGGTAGCAGTGAAAATATACAAGTTCATTGTGGACGGGTATTCTCTACTCTAGCCAGCGAAACTACGGGGAAACTAATGTTCTGACTTCATAGCTTTGGGGCTTTGTAATTTTTTAGGATAGTTGTTGTACAATTATAATAACACTTCCACTACAAAATTGGGAAAGAAAAGAGTTCGATGTTGCTAAATAGCAAGCTGAACTGTACCGAGCAAAGGCCGTGTTGACACTGCAATAAATACACGCGAACATTCAGCGTCTTACAAGCAGAGTAAATGTCTCCCCTACATTCTTACTGTCTCCAGGTTTCCTAGGCCGTCCATTGTCCCCCTCTCAATGCTTTGGATGAAACTACCAGGAGACAGAAGTTTTCTTCTGTAGCCATTAATTCCTCCGCTCGACGAACCGTCCAAGGGCACTGAATTCAGAGTCAAAAATACTCGCCAAAATTATAGACACGAACGAAATAACATCATAAATCCTAGGATACAAAACTAAATTACTGTCCTAAATAGGAATAAGGTCAAATGAGACTTAGGCGAAACCGATGGAAGGCGATTTATTTCGCGTATCAAATCTCTCCCCATCTTTTGATTTCTGGACAACCCAACCAAAATTCAAACATTCGCGCATGGGCACTGAGCATGGCACTGTTCCTTTAACGTCCATTGTGCGTTAAGCGGGGGCATTTCGAATATGTCGACGGCCAATTAACATACTGTCAGTTCGAACTATTAAATTCATTTCATATGTACTCTGTGTGATTTGAATGAAATAGGCGATGAACTGCACTACTTTTCTAGCTGTAATAATAGTAAGTTAGAAGAACTTAGAAATGTGTTTCTATAAAGGCTAAAAACTGAGTGGGAGGTCTTTCATTGAAATTCAGACAAGAGCTGCTTTGTTATGCTTTGTTATGTAAATGTTGACCTTTCAAAAACGCATCAATTATTTAAGTAAGTTTATTAAAAATGAAATAGGGTCAAATGTCAGTTATTTATAGGTCTAAAAAGATTTAAGTCTTGCTTCGTTGGGACACTTTCAACTGAAAAGAAAACTACAGATTGCTTACCTTAAAATTATCCAACCTCGTTCCCAGGTAGGCCTGAGCGGATTGTGCTAGCATAATTTTTGGCATAATTGGAGCAAACGAGCATAATGTTTCAAAGAAGCACTGCTCGAGCATAATTACCAGATTGTAGCATAATTTGAAGCATTAAAAGCCAAAAGCAATGTTATTACTGCTTTTATAGTGCCTTTCCGAATTATTAGCTGGTATATTTTGCTTAGATTCTAATTTTTTCCAAAGCAAATACCTGAATTTCACTTAACGAGTGTGCGTTAAACGTGAAAAAAAGCCAAAAAGCCGTCTTTTGTTCAGAACGTGGGAACAGTCACGCCTGATTGGTTTCTGTGTCCGTTGCTACTAAAAAGTCTAGGACATGTCTGGGCGTCAACAATGCCGGCCGTCTTCGAAAAACGTTTTTTGTGAGCATAATAGTGTAATCTTCGAGCATAATTTTTGAACTTTGGCATAATTTGGGCATAATTCGACAAAATTTGGAGCAGTGCTAGCGGCATAATATGCCACTTTTAGGAGCACAATCCGCTCGACCCTATTCCCAGGGGTCTTTACGCGCCTAATCAAAGATGGCGTCGAAAGTACACCTGGTACAGGCTGGTGGGATTCGGCCACTGATTGGCTAGACGTTTTGCGCGCGCTGATTGGAGAATTTCGAATAGCGCGTGCATTTTTGATTTGAAAAATGAACTGGTGATGTCGTCTTTCACAATTCACAATTCGTTGAAAACAGGTAGAAATTCATCAGAATCAGAACTTAGCGTTTTTGCCTTTTTAATACTCACTTCGCAACTGGGTACAAGTAGAATAATGTACGGTTGGCATTTATTGGGATCACACTTCAACTGCTAACCGTTCTTCAACGATGATGAATCCAAGATGGCGGATGTGCTTCAAAATATGCCCATATATTGGGCATATTTTTGGGTCACATGACCAGCGTGTACCAGGGGTACTTTCGACGCCATCTTTGATTAGGCGCGTAAATACCCCTGGGAACGAGGTTGCAAATTATCCAGCTTGTTCGCAGCCATTTTGAAGCGTGACGAACCTACTTCCCAGCTGTCTCTGCGCCCTTAATCCAAGATGGCGTCTTGGTTGGGGCCCAGGCCTCCAACTGTCAAAAGTCAAAAGACCCGACCCTGGGCTTCGATAGACGATCAGAATTTCCCACCACGGACAGACTTCCTATGTCAAATCCCCCGCCTATGCCCGGCCTCCCCCCCCCCCCCCCCCTCCTGCGGCTTAACATTGATAGGTGCATAACACACACTCGTGGAGCCAAGGTTCGTTGCCTTTGATGCATATGGCCAACCGAACGTTTGCTGAACAAGAACTCTCCCGAGACAGCAAATCACTTTACAAACAATCCATTGCAAAAGCAAAGGGAACTAGGAGTTGAATTGCTAACACGTAAGTGCTAGGCAATATAAAAATTCGACTTACGATTCGAACAGTAACCGCTAATATTAAATGTGCAGTTCTGTAAATATTTTAATGTGAAATTGAAATTATTATATCTTTTTCAAGCACAAGTCTTGTGCTCTTCATGATTAGGTGTAACTTTATAGGGATATAACGATCAGTGTTCCTGACTTGACAGCCTACAGGTTTTTTTTCAGGTCCACCTCTCTCTTATCTTCCTTTATCTTAGATTAATGTCATAAATTGTAATTAGACTACCATCTAAGAGTAAATAAATGTTGTTGTTGTTGAATAATTTAAAAAGCGTTTGAAAAGTCTGTGAAACATCAAGGGATTCAAAGTTGTGTAGCTGGATGACATTGAAAGGCACAACAAAACAGGTACATCCAGTGTTTAAAAAATATATATATTAAACTATAAAATTGTCTTGTAATCTGTGCAAATTAATCTATGCTTCATACCTCATCGCAGCCAATGATCAATCCAACCTCTCCTTTACTGATGATGGATTTTATGTACCAGTCATTTATAGTACAAAGCAAGTCTTATAGAAATATTGAGGACCAGTAGTAAACAGATGTCTTAGTGTGACAAACAAGCCAGTTGAATTAATACATGAAATTGGCCAAATATGAGAGTTTCTCTTTGCCTACATCAAGCACAGGTTGGGAGTCTACATTGAACCAGGTATGTCATTGAGCCAGTGTGACCAAGTTATAGTCTTAAACTGACTGAGAAGTAACTAGGCAAAATATTATTTTAGCCCCACATCCCCCATGGCTATGCCATCCCTGTGAACCTAGGACAAATGCATTAGCAGTGCAGAGATCTTTGCAGGAAATAAAGCATGGGTAACTTGAAAGGCTGGTACAAATCTATCAAATAGAAAATCAAATCATGAATTTCCCATATGAGTTAGAAGTTTTTATATCTCTTTTGAAGCTTACGAAAGTTTATTTATATGACATGGGGAGGGGGAGGAAGGGAGGGTGATAAAGTTATCGACATTGGGAGTGTACAATAATTGTTGTATCCCCTTTCCATCTCTTCAGCTTTTTAAGCACCCCACCCCTGTAGCATTGAACAATCCCAAGCCCCTCTTGTAACTTTCAATAGCTCCCCTTTTAACTGACCAAACTATTTATTATAAAGAGCCCACTCAATATATTCACCCATGCCACCCCTCATAAAGTTCCCCTCATTATACTTATTCAAGGAAGAAGAATTGCCAAGATAGTTTAAGTTCACACAGGGTATATTCAGCCAGTGTGTTCATACAATAATCCTATTTATAGTTCTGGGACCACAATTTTGAAAGGCAACCAAGCCTTTTGTGATATTGAGGCTGGAGTCAGCTTAGTTAGAGCCTTGTATCTAGTTAGCATGACAATCAAAAGCTATCCATATTCATAGAAAGAGGGGTTTGTATCAGTGCAGGCTGGTCAAGTCCATCTGCCATACCATAAAATGTCTATGTGTATACTAAATAGCAGATCTACCAGATTTACTGCAAAGTATCCTTTTCTTATAAATGCTGTCACTTTTTATATATTTAGAAGTTATGGGCAGTGAACTTAATGTAATTATAACGACACTTAAAAGCCTGTTGATGATGAAAAACCTGATAGTCAAAATCTATTTGTCAAAATTAAAACAATGCAATTTAGTCCTATTTTCTTTGTAAAAATAGTTATGTAGAGGCCATAATTAATAAACAAGTGGGCTAAATTTGTATATGGCCACCACAAGTTTACTAGTTTAATGGTATATGTGCCAGAACACACTAAGGGACTGGTCATTATTTATGAAGGGGGGGGGGCAGGAGAAATATTATTATTAAAGACAAAATTCACTAAAGCCCCCCCCCCCCCCCCCCCCCCCCCCTCTCCCCCCCGGAGTCCTCGGCCTGAAAATGACAAGCGACCCCCTCTCACGTACATCGTTCCGGAGAACCATTCTGACTAATAGGTATTGGGCGTGTGGAGCAGAGCTGGCACTACGAGACCATGTCGTAAGCGATAGTACGTAGTGATCTTACCTGTGGAACACTGTTGGAAGATGTAAATCTACGATAGTGTTGATAGTCAACTAAGTTTAGTACTGCACATAACCTGTGTATCATGTGGACCAGTGCCCCGTTCTGCGTCCACTTCGGGTTGTTTTCTCTGTTGGTGGTAATAACATTTTTCATCACAAACCCCCCCCCCCCCCAACCACTTCTTTACTACTCAGAATAACATGATCGACCCACCCCTTTATATTGACTAAATAAAATGTACATGACCCACCCCTATCTCTCCCCCTCCTTCATATAAAATATAATGACCGGTCCCTTACTTTGATTTCTGAACCCATATTTCAAATGTCTTGATAACATTCAACCACTGAGGACCAGCAGGAGAGACTCCTATTTGAAGCACGTATACTTTAAGTAGTTATTCAAAATCTTGTTCACAAATTGCATTTAACATTTTATCGAATTTATACAATGTAGTACAATTTAGTCTGACCATCACTGGGGCAAGGGAAATTACCTCATTTCAAGAAAACTCTTTTTATCTACACAAACCTCTGGCTTTACTTGTTGATAAAACAATGGCAATTATACAAAATAATGGTACAGCAATCCCAGTACAATACAAATCCACTTTGCACTCAGCTTGAATTATGGCAAATTCAGCCTCATATATTGCCCGGAGTAGCCAATCGATGAAATCGATGATCGATTAAAATCGATATTAATCGATGCCAATCGATACCAATCAATCGATTGATATTGGAAATCGATGAACAATCGATGGACCAAATCTTTGTGACCTTATCGATTGATTTCGATTGCCCTTAATTGCAATCGATTGACATCGATTGGTGTCGATCTGACGCAGGATATAGAAAGAACACAAAGGAGGGCTACTAAGTTTATTCTCCTATTGCCCTTCCAAACAGACATCTCCTACAAATCTAGACTCTTAACTCTAAAGCTTTTACCTTTATGTTACTGGTATGAATACCTTGACCTCATCTTCTTGTATAAGGCTAAACACGGTTTAGTAACCTTAGCTCCAGATGTTTTGCCAAAGCTTGTAAACAGGGTCAATTTAAGCATCTCTCTACGTTCGATGGATAACTCACTTAATCTTATTACTTATCAGATTCCTAATGTCAAGACCCTGTGTTACCAAAATAGTTATTTTATAAGAGCTTCCCGAACTTGGAATACACTTCCACACGAACTGCGTAAATCAGATATCTCTTTACCTAAGTTTAGATCATTACTATTTAAATATTACGTGTCTGCCATCACTTCTGTATTTGACATCGAGAACCCTAGGTCTTGGAAGTCTGTATGTCTGAAATGTCACCAGGCAAGACAGTTAACCGCACCTCTCAAATGCTGCTTTTAGGTTGAAATAAGTATTGTAATTAGATCATTTATTGTAATTTTATTTTTCATAGGAAACTAACGTAATTGGCTAACGCTGTGTTGGTTCTCCTGGCCTCTATGTTTTGTTTGTTGTATATTTTACTTTATTCTATTTTGTATCTTCTATTATGGCCGAAGTAAGTAAGTAAATAAATAAATAAAAATAAATAAATATAAACAAGGCAGGTAGGTAAAGTAACGTATCGTAAACGTATCTCCAACGGCCACATCAAATAAACAATTATGGTATCCTTTCACTATACAGTAAATGGAAAGCTTATCTGTACTATCTTCTGATGCTCGTGCCATTTTGCCAGTGTATGTACGTTTACCGGTGAAGTTTGCCGCTAGTAACATGATATTCCATTGCGTTTCCTTTTAGAAGATTCGCGAAAATTAAGCACACCCCAAAATCGCGAAATTAACGTGTCAGCGATTGGTCGATTGAGCACAATGACTTCGTTCTCCGAATCTCCCCGAAAAAACACGGAGGTGTTGGATTCCTTCGGCACTCGTTCGTCAATGCTCCAGAAGAAAAGCCACGTTCAACCGCAGGCTGCCTGTGGTCCAACTAGCACAGGCAGCCCATGAAAAAATGTCAAGATGACGGTACCTCGGCTCGTTACATCATGATGCTACATTAGCTGCAGAAACCGTCGAATTTAAGTACTTACAAAGCGAGGAAATAAGCAATGGATCGATTAAATGAGTGCTAGAGGAATGCGAGAAAGGGTTTCTGGAGGTAAAATGCTGAAAGTTTGGATTTTCGAAGAATTACGAGGCCTCGAAGAGTCGCCACATGGACTAATGGCGTCTCGTGTTTCCCGCCTTTTCAATATTTATATAGGGGAGGGAAAAAAAGCCCAGAAGTACCTCAAACCAGAAATAAACACATCACTGATGAAGAGGAACAACTTCACAACACACAGGTAAGATTTCATGACTTTATTGATCAGTTTAGTACAGTTTTAGATTTTCTTCTAAAAAATCCCATACATTCCTTGTAAAAATCATTAGCTTGGGCTGCCTGTGGTATGACTTGTATGGGAACTAGCGAAATATACATCTAAAGTCTCAATTCGTTTCTGCAAACCACAGGGCGTGACTGGCCTGTGTGACGTCACAGTAAGTTCGCTATACTTTATGTTTATTATAAATACTTGCATTCGTCATCTACACAATCAAATCAGCATTATTTCAAACAAATACTATGAAAATCAAAGCAAGCAGGTTTTCCTTTACCCTTAGAGGTAATCTGTGACACGGAATATCCGATCCCTCTTCGATTCCGAAATGTAGAAAGTAGTCGGCACTGACTTCCTTTGCGATTATTTTTCGTGTTTCGTGGTTGCTAATTTGTTGTATTACTTTTTGGGAATACCTGGAATAAAAAACGTGCCTAAGACTCGGTATCATGTTCGTTAACTCTTTGTCGTCCGATCGTGTGTGAGCTCAATTGGTGAAATCCTGAGTGCTAACTCAACCCTCCCACCTCAGCTCAAGTTTGGCTAGCCCGGGGTAATTAAATACTGCTGACTTTTTAAGCCGAGGGCTCAAACTTTCTCCACAAAGACATTCGGGTGAATTCTACGAACTGGTCGACGGTAGGTATTGCAACTTCTGTAGGGTTTCCAATGAAATGTGCTCTAATTTTGGAGAAAAATGCCACTGTCAGAGAGCTTGAAGACATCATTAAGTCTGAGGATGGCTGAAAAGTACTTGGTTTGCTTTTAGTAGGCCTTGTGAGGGGATTTCACAGGGTTTTTCCGTTGTGTTTGTGATTTCAGACACAGGAAAAAATTCTTCAATGAAATCCTTGGAATCCTGCAGTTGGCAGTCTTTTACCCCTGCTCAACCTATTAGGATGTGTTTTTGTCACTTTAAAGCAACGGCTTGAGTCCAAATCACCGCTCTTGGTTGTAGGGCTCCCCTACCGGAGTCCCAGAGGGGGGGGACCCCTTGTGTAATTTTTGTCCATTACCCAGCATGCAATTGGAGGTGGGTACAGGAGAACGTGGTGGAGCGGAAATGCAGTGTAAACATCGGCGTGGTTCACAGTCGCTTGGTGTGTTTTGTGCAAAAAAACCTACTGGTTGGAAAAATTAAACAAGGTACTGTAACGACTGAGTGCTGATTTTGTGTTTGCTCTTGATTTCAAGTGCGAATGGAAAGGATGTTTTGAGCCGATTTTCAGCTCCTTAGAATTCGTGAAAATCGAAGAAACAAAAACGAACGCCAAAACAAATGAGCTTTTCTCCATAGTGAAAGAGTCAAGCGATCCCTGTTATAGCTTTGACTTTGAAGCCATTCATCCCTTCACATAATATCGTAACATCGTCTTTCCGGCATGTCTAGATGTGATGCAATATTTTTTTCTCATATAGGTCTCAGGGGACCTATATTTACAGGCTCGGACCCGAAAGAGTTAAGGGACGGACCATTAGAAAAGTTATGGGCGGGGGGGGGATTCTCAAGCTGCATGAATTTTTTTTTACTCCAGTTTGCTGTGCAGCAATTTTTTTTTCGGCTAAGATCTCATGCACGTTTTTTTTTTTTGAAAATATTTTATGTACTAATCTATTCAATTTGGAATATTAAGTTATTCCAAATTTAGCTATCTTTGTACTTAACAGTTCTTGTCCTAAGTAAACCTTAAGAGCCATCACATGGTTCTCAAACTCAAGAGTTTATCCAATCTTCAACTCCCGCGAGGAAAGAAAGATCTCCAAATCCCTTCCTTTGAAGGGAATACGCCGTCTGTGTATTTATTTTCCCCGCTTCGCAGCGTCCTCCTTCTTTGTCTCTTGCATTGCATTAACAATAGGAAATGAACAATCTGAAATCTACAATGTGTACTGTCTAGTGTTTCTCGGCCAATGGAAATCGAGATGTAGTTTATGCAAAATTATGCCAGAACACGATTAACGACAGTGTAGCACAGACGTCCCTAGTTTTGAGGGGAGACGTACGGCTGTACACAGGCTATCAAGTAGAGGATGCTGTTCGCAGGCTACTATCTCCCCCTCCATGTATGATTTTTTTTTTCTGTGTTGCTGGCTGTGCATGGATTTTGTTTTTGTTTTTTGGAATTCCCCCACCCCCCCCCCCCCCCCCCATAACTTTTTTAATGGTCCGTCCCTAAGCGGTCAGTATAATCTGCAGACTGCAGATTGCTATGGAGGGGCAAACTGGACAAAAATGATATGAGATCGTACATATTTCGTAACGATGCTATTATTTCGTAACGCGATGCTATTATTTCGTACTGCGATATGTCGAATAGCTGCTATATTTCGTATCGTTGCTATATTTCGTAACCGATATGCTATTATTTCGTACTGCGACATGTCGTATCACTGCTATATTTCGTATCGCTGCTATATTTCGTAACCGAGATGCTATTATTTCGTACTGTGACATGTCGTATCGCTACTATATTTCGTAACAGAGATGCTATTTTTTCATAACGCGATGCTATTATTTCGTGTCCGTAATTCAATCGGGTCAGTTATTCTATAATTTCACTATTTATCCAGTAAGGAAACGTGTCTAAAACTGGTCCTACACCATGGTATCTGTGGTATAAATGAACATGTTTGTGTATGGTATACCATGACATAAATATCGTATGGAATACCACGACTGTGCAGTTTATAGCGATTACAGAGTAAGAGCAACTAACCACAGCCAGAAATAATTCGTTAGTCTTCATTCAAACATGAATTTTAGCCTGAGCGTATCCAGTGAAGCGTATAAGTCTTATATATAACCTGAAAGGGTGAGAATAATTTACAAAGCAAGAGCAACACTTGATTCAAACATGAATTAAATGCCT
The DNA here is from genome assembly GCA_030867875.1 of Actinernus sp. WN-2022. NCBI lineage: Eukaryota > Metazoa > Cnidaria > Anthozoa > Actiniaria > Actinernidae > Actinernus > Actinernus sp. WN-2022. The sequence goes on along the minus strand of JAOWCC010001765.1, from coordinate 133,218 downwards.
GTGTGTATAAATTATAACCTCAACTAGTAAATAAGGGAATATGGTCCTTGCTGGCAACAGAAGCATAATCCAGCAAAATCCGGTAAGACTGTTGTGAACTGCTAAAGTTGAAGACAGCCGCCGACTCTAGCGACTACCAGTGACTGTCCGCCGGTGACAAAAGCACTCACAAAGCACAAGAAGAACGTGTCCAGTCTAATCATTAGCGCCTAATAGCGGAAGATAGTAGTTGCCGGGTTGGAACTTAAATAAAACGAGATACGGCATAATATTCATCCAGCTTTTGTAAAGCGCGCCGGTATAAGACTGTGGTGATAAAAAAGTATGGCCATTATTATTGTTATTATTGTATTTAAACCCAGACTATTTCGGGTTTAAATTAAATCTCGTAAACAATGATGACTTCATTGCATAATTTTCGGGGGATTACAGATTATAATGTCACTGTATTTTATCAATTACTCCGTGATTACAAGATCAAGGCCGAAATATACTGTAGATAATATGAAACAGTATTCAAGTCCAAAACTCGCTCGCTCAAAATTAACATTACAACTATTTTAAACGGCGCGGTCTCCCGGATTAGAAACTGTTTGAAAACTGAGTAATTTCTACGCCAGACAATATTACTAAATAGCAACTCGTTCAGATTTCCAACAGACACTGTACGGACATACACTGTACATGTGTCGCCCCAATGCGTCTGGTATAACAACCATTTTCCTGTCTTTTTCTACCATCTCCTTGAAGTCTCGTATTAGTGAGCTCTATAAGTTGCTAATGACTGTATTTATACATACAAACTCGCTTTTGGCATGTTTTAGTACTTGTCGTTCATTTTTACGGGAGAAAATGACTTTTCTGTGCACATGGAATAATGGACCAATTTCCTGTCTTTTTCTACCATCTCTTTGAGGTCTCGTAACGGTAACTACAGAAGGTAGCTCTATAAGTTGCTAATGACTGTATTACATACAAATTCTGTTTTGGCATGTTTTAGCACTTGCCGTTCATTTTCACGGGAGAAAACAATTTTTCTGTGCACGTGGTATAATGGACCAATTTCTTGTCTTTTTCTACCATCTCCTTGAGGTCTCGTAACGGTTACTACAGAAGTTAGCTCTATAAGTTGCTAATGATTGAATTAAACATACAAATTCTGTTTTGGCATGTTTTAGCACTTGCCGTTCATTTTCACGGGAGAAAATGACTTTTCTGTGCACGTGGTATAATGAACCATTTTCTTGTCTTTTTCTACCATCTCCTTGAGGTCTCGTAACGGTTACTACAGAAGTTAGCTCTATAAGTTGCTAATGATTGAATTACATACAAATTCTGTTTTGGCATGTTTTAAGAACTTGCCGTTCATTTTTAGGGTAGAAAATGTCTTTTCTGTGCACGTGGTATAATGGACCATTTTCTTGTCTTTTTCTACCATCTCCTTGAGGTCTCGTAACGGTTACTACAGAAGGTAGCTCTATCAGTTGCTAATGGATGTATTACATACAAATTCTGTTTTGGCATGTTTTAGCACTTGCCGTTCATTTTCACGGGAGAAAATTACTTTTCTGTGCACGTGGTATAATGGACCAATTTCTTGTCTTTTTCTACCATCTCCTTGAGGTCTCGTAACGGTTACTACAGAAGGTAGCTCTATAAGTTGCTAATGACTGTATTACAAACAAACTCGCTTTTGGCATGTTTTAGTACTTGTCGTTCATTTTTACGAGAGAAAATGACTTTTCTGTGCACGTGGTATAATGGACCAATTTCTTGTCTTTTTCTACCATCTCCTTGAGGTCTCGTAACGGTTACTACAGAAGGTAGCTCTATAAGTTGCTAATGACTGTATTACAAACAAACTCGCTTTTGGCATGTTTTAGTACTTGTCGTTCATTTTTACGAGAGAAAATGACTTTTCTGTGCACGTGGTATAATGGACCAATTTCTTGTCTTTTTCTACCATCTCCTTGAGGTCTCGTAACGGTTACTACAGAAGGTAGCTCTATAAGTTGCTAATGACTGTATTACAAACATATTCTGTTTTGGTATGTTTTAGCACCTGCCGTTCATTTTCACGGGAGAAAATGACTTTTCTGTGCACGTGGTATAATGGACCATTTTCTTGTCTTTTTCTACCATCTCCTTGAGGTCTCGTAACGGTTACTAGAGAAGTTAGCTCTATCAGTTGCTAATGGCTGTATTACATACAAATTCTGTTTTGGCATGTTTTAGTACTTGCCTTTCATTTTTACGAGAGAAAATGACTTTTCTGTGCCCGTGGTTTAATGGCCAATTTTCTTGTCTTTTCAGTTCTACCATCTTCTTGAGGTCTCGTAACGGTTACTACAGAAGTGAACTCTATAAGTCTCGTAACGGTTACTACAGAAGTTAGCTCTATAAGTTGCTAATGATTGAATTAAACATACAAACTCTGTTTTGGCATGTTTTAGTACTTGCCTTTCATTTTTACGAGAGAAAATGACTTTTCTGTGCCCGTGGTTTAATGGGTTAGGTTAGGGTTAGGTTAGGGTTAGGTTAGGGTTAGGTTAGGGTTGGGTTAGGTTGGGGTTAGGTTAGGGTTAGGTTAGGGTTAGGTTAAGTCAATTAAAATGAATTGGATTACTGTTACGCAGGGGTTAGGTGTTTTTGGGATTAGGTTAGGGAGAAGTGTCTTAGGTTGGGTTTACCCAACCCAACCAAACCAAACCCTAACCTAACCCTAACCTTGAATTGATTGGCTAAACTTTAAATTTGACAGTTTTTAACTTGATGACGTCATAAGTAATGATCGGCATGGTCGAAAGACACGTTAGCCATATTTTTCAACTCGTCTCGTTGAGATCTTTCATAAGACACCTATTTTGTCCTTTTCTGATTAATTTTTCAATAAATATATTTTGTAGTCAAAACATGCAAAGGATGCTGTTCTTCACCAAGCAATGTAGGGGACTTGAAGCTGTGATTAGGGTTAGGGTTAATAATTTACGAAAGTCACAACAGCTAGACAAAACTGGTATCAAAAGAATGTCCACGATGAGTCATGATCAAAAATGACCATGGTTTGTCAATGAACCACGCCCATCACGTGTTATGACGTCAACAATATCAAATAACCCAATTTTCAGATTCATTCGATCGTAATAAAATTGGTATCACATGAAAGCCCATTCATACATCAATCTAACGCCGTTTACTATTTGACGATACCTCAAAGATATTAGAAGATATGGGGGTTTTAATGAGACCAGTATGATTTTGACACCGCTACCGAAACAATGCAAAATTGAAACAAAATACGTTAACTAGGAGCCATGTCCAATGTAACGTTATACTCGAGAGTAAGTAAGCTTTCATTTGACACTATTTTTGAATTGATTGGCTAAACTTTAAATTTGACAGTTTTTAACTTGATGACGTCATAAGTAATGATGGGCGTGGTCGAAAGACACGTTAGCCATATTTTTCAACTCGTCTCGTTGAGATCTTTCATAAGACACCTATTTTGTCCTTTTCTGATTAATTTTTCAATAAATATATTTTGTAGTCAAAACATGCAAAGGATGCTGTTCTTCACCAAGCTATTTTGGGGACTTGAAGCTGTGATTAGGGTTAAGAATTTTCAGATGTCACCAAAGCTTTACAAAACATGTTATATATAAGTATCGTCCTACACAAGCGTTCCACTTGCGAGTTTGATGGCATTCGCAACAAGGGATGTTGCGTTGTCGGGCGACATGAAAATGATATGACACCAATTTCATCCTCTCAAAATCAAGAGTAATGTTGTTAAAATGCTATTTATAATTATTAAAACTTTCCTGGGACAAGATTCTGTGTGACCGATATGTTATCCAGGCAGGCTTGACTGCCCTATAGCCATTTTATATCTGCATGTTTAACATTTTCAGTCTATTACATTACAGTTATTATAGTAGTTATTTTACAGTCGAGCATATGGACTCTCGATTTCGCTTGATCTCCTTTACACTACACTGTCGTTATACAGGCAGGCAAAGTTATTTCGTGGATAATTAAACAAAATTACAATATTCTTCAGTCACATTTTAAAATGTTCATCAAACTTGAATCGTTGTTGTAACAGTCAATTGACTTGACTTTTGAAATTGTCTCTAAGCATGTCCATTATTCCTGTTGGAGTCGAACCAACTTCCCACAAAATGGGAATGCCACTGGAATGTTTAGGACATAGCTCTACCATAACATTTAATTATATAATTACTAACCCTAACCTAAAAAAATATAATTGACAAACATTTTTTGTAGGCTTGAAATGAGCAAATATAGTTTATATTCTTATTATGGGACTTGACTTGACTTTTGAAATTGTCTCTAAGCATGTCCATTATTCCTGTTGGAGTCGAACCAACTTCCCACAAAATGGGAATGCCACTGGAATGTTTAGGGCATAGCTCTACCATAACATTTAATTATATAATTACTAACCCTAACCTAAAAAAATATAATTGACAAACATTTTTTGTAGGCTTGAAATGAGCAAATATAGTTTATATTCTTATTATGGGACTTGACTTGACTTTTGAAATTGTCTCTAAGCATGTCCATTATTCCTGTTGGAGTCGAACCAACTTCCCACAAAATGGGAATGCCACTGGAATGTTTAGGGCATAGCTCTACCATAACATTTAATTATATAATTACTATCCCTAACCTAAAAAAATATAATTGACAAACATTTTTTGTAGGCTTGAAATGAGCAAATATAGTTTATATTCTTATTATGGGACTTGACTTGACTTTTGAAATTGTCTCTAAGCATGTCCATTATTCCTGTTGGAGTCGAACCAACTTCCCACAAAATGGGCATGCCACTGGAATGTTTAGGGCATAGCTCTACCATAACATTTAATTATATAATTACTAACCCTAACCTAAAAAAATATAATTGACAGAACATATTTTTTGTAGGCTTAAAATGAGCAAATATAGTTTAGATATTTCTTATTATGGGATAGCAGCTAAAAACTAGATCTCTTTAAAGATATCTCTTCGACCAGGATAATCCAAAAATATATTTGCTAACTCTAACCCATAATCGTAGGTGCAGATATTAACATTATTCCACAAAAAGGTACCTACGGTATATACTTATATTGGTATATGTGAAGGACAACGTTAACGGCCAACCCGCATGCCCAAATCTTCCGATTAGCTGAGGCTATTTAGGCAATTCTAAATATACACCATGGTCTGATAATGAGAGGAATTTCAAACCCGTAAAAAAAATATTATATTGATTTAACTAATAAAAGATGGTGTTCTCCATGTTAAAAAAAAGAAATGAAATATGGGCGCTTAAGGTCCAGAAAAGCTGCGCGAGGACAAACAGAATCGCTGACGAGATGCAATTTTTGAATAAACTGTGCGGGCCCACGCAGCTTTAACCTTAATTTCAAGTGTAGCTCATCAGCATACTTAATTAAGTGTGTGTTAGGACTAGCATTAATTTCCAAGTCATTTAAAAAGATATTGAATAGGCTCGGGCCACTAACACTACCCTGGGTAGTTCCCTTGTTAACACTTCTCCATTTACAGCACATAACCCTGAAGACTAGCCACTGTTTTCTATCTTTAAGGAAACTCAGTTAAGTAAAGATTTTCAAGAGTTTATCACTCAATTGAACAAAATCTCATTTTGTTTTCGGACTATTTGGGATTCATTAGCCTTTCATAAATATTCATAAGGTTGGATTATGTAGATATGAACTTCCATTTCCAAACCTTTTGCACCAATGGCACAGCGCTAGCCCAAAGAGGTGCTCCCTGCATTAGTTACATGTAACTTAATGTCAAAGGGGGTTATGTCTCAGTTTGCACAATAATCATTCACTAGACATAATACAATGTGTTTTGTATGAGGTTATTTCCTCAAAAATAGACTGATTTAGATTATACATTTGTCCTAATGGACAATTTGTAGGAATGCAATCACGTGATAGTGCAATCACGTGGTATTGTTATTATAAAAACCTGTTTGTAAATGTTATTTTCCAATTCAATTGATTGTCAATCTTTTTAAAAGAGTGTTTATCAAGATAGCTTGCCATCCAGCATCCATGGCTACATCTTTTCCAATTCACAAGCTCAATTCATTTATTACATGGTTGCCACCCATCTGGGAAATGACCAGTGCCTCTTTAAACTTTTGTGACAAGTGAAGCATAATAATTATATCAAAAGTGGGCTATTGATATGGATGACAAGCATTAAAAGCTAAGTTTAAGTACATGTATCCAGAATAAAGATTTGTATGTGTGTGTATCTCATCTACAGAACGTAATAATAGTTTTAAAATCCAATAAATTCAGGAAGGAATACCTGTAAAATGGATAATATAATTTCATATCAATGCTGACACTGTACAATAGTATGTGTACAAGCTAGTCCCATCAAACAATACAAGCTGTGGTGAATCTTTGCATATCTTGCAAATGAACTCCTCTTCTAGATTTACTTCCAATAAATTCAGGAAGGAATACCTGTAAAATGGATAATATAATTTCATATCAATGCTGACACTGTACAATAGTATGTGTACAAGCTAGTCCCATCAAACAATACAAGCTGTGGTGAATCTTTGCATATCTTGCAAATGAACTCCTCTTCTAGATTTACTTCCAATAAATTCAGGAAGGAATACCTGTAAAATGGATAATATAATTTCATATCAATGCTGACACTGTACAATAGTATGTGTACAAGCTAGTCCCATCAAACAATACAAGCTGTGGTGAATCTTTGCATATCTTGCAAATGAACTCCTCTTCTAGATTTACTTCCAATAAATTCAGGAAGGAATACCTGTAAAATGGATAATATAATTTCATATCAATGCTGACACTGTACAATAGTATGTGTACAAGCTAGTCCCATCAAACAATACAAGCTGTGGTGAATCTTTGCATATCTTGCAAATGAACTCCTCTTCTAGATTTACTTCCAATAAATTCAGGAAGGAATACCTGTAAAATGGATAATATAATTTCATATCAATGCTGACACTGTACAATAGTATGTGTACAAGCTAGTCCCATCAAACAATACAAGCTGTGGTGAATCTTTGCATATCTTGCAAATGAACTCCTCTTCTAGATTTACTTCCAATAAATTCAGGAAGGAATACCTGTAAAATGGATAATATAATTTCATATCAATGCTGACACTGTACAATAGTATGTGTACAAGCTAGTCCCATCAAACAATACAAGCTGTGGTGAATCTTTGCATATCTTGCAAATGAACTCCTCTTCTAGATTTACTTCCAATAAATTCAGGAAGGAATACCTGTAAAATGGATAATATAATTTCATATCAATGCTGACACTGTACAATAGTATGTGTACAAGCTAGTCCCATCAAACAATACAAGCTGTGGTGAATCTTTGCATATCTTGCAAATGAACTCCTCTTCTAGATTTACTTCCAATAAATTCAGGAAGGAATACCTGTAAAATGGATAATATAATTTCATATCAATGCTGACACTGTACAATAGTATGTGTACAAGCTAGTCCCATCAAACAATACAAGCTGTGGTGAATCTTTGCATATCTTGCAAATGAACTCCTCTTCTAGATTTACTTCCAATAAATTCAGGAAGGAATACCTGTAAAATGGATAATATAATTTCATATCAATGCTGACACTGTACAATAGTATGTGTACAAGCTAGTCCCATCAAACAATACAAGCTGTGGTGAATCTTTGCATATCTTGCAAATGAACTCCTCTTCTAGATTTACTTCCAATAAATTCAGGAAGGAATACCTGTAAAATGGATAATATAATTTCATATCAATGCTGACACTGTACAATAGTATGTGTACAAGCTAGTCCCATCAAACAATACAAGCTGTGGTGAATCTTTGCATATCTTGCAAATGAACTCCTCTTCTAGATTTACTTCCAATAAATTCAGGAAGGAATACCTGTAAAATGGATAATATAATTTCATATCAATGCTGACACTGTACAATAGTATGTGTACAATACATTAAAAAAAAAGACTTTAGTTAACCTTCCACTCAAATATCTGGTTACTATAGCCTCCTCCACAGGCATCTCTCATTTTTGAAGAATTCACATTATGGTCTCCCTCTGGCATGTAACCCAAATCATGAATTTTTTAAATCTGATTTCTTCGAAAATTGGAGATGCCTGCAAAGGAGGCTATGGTTACTAAGCTGTTAAGGAACATGTATATAATACAAAACACTTAATTTGGGCTCTTGTTTGTTGACATAATATTCAACCTAAAAAGTGGCCTGATTGAAAAAATACAAGTTAATAAACATATGGAAAATTGTGTTACATGTATACCATAAATACCAGCATGTAGGCAGCACCTCAAACTGCTGAGATGCCTTTTTTGGGAGAAAAAAGTTAGAAAAAAGGTTTATAAATTAGCCAATAACAAAACGAGCAGGGGACTGGAACCTAGTCAGTAAAACTAATTCAATTAATTAATAACTTGTCAAAGTGAGCATTTTCCAAAAGAACAGATCAAACTTAGCTAGTCAGGAAAGTTTGGTGAACTTTGGCTAAATATTGAAAATACCACGCTATCCTTGAGTATTTGTGTGGTAAATGGCCCACTGTGTCGTCACTGTTCAAAACTTTCACAGCAAATTTGACAAACCATTTGAGTAACTAGTTTGTTTCCAATAGATGGCTTCCAGCTAATGAAAAAGCAAACTACCATAAACACCCGTAGATAAGCCACCTTTTCACCCAAAATGTTCGTTCAAAATCGGGGGTGCGGCTTATCTACGGGAACACCTAGAAAGGAGACCCACATTAACATATATTTACATATCATGAACCTGTATGAAGCTTTTATTATGCGATGGTGCGTATATTACAATCAGGTTCAAATCGCATCCGATCGTGTAATATAGCAATTTAAGCATAATCATTGAAAAAAAAACTCTTCTAAGACCGACCTTAGACCTAATATATTAGAATTTCATGAATATTTAAATGTGATTAAGCTTATTTTCCTTCCAAAACACGCTGATTCGCAACGCTTGTCAAAGCAGGCATCTAAACAAGCAGGCATTCTTTGCAATTTTACACGTGGAAGATTGGCACTAGTTAATGAAAATCCAAGATGGTGGACCTCAGACCTACTCGTGCAAGTATAGTTTCGCCAGAAAACCTTTCTTGCTCTAGCGATTAAAGGAAAGCGGTTCCTTGGAATTGTTGTTAGTTAATGGGAGAATAAAAGTGGAAGAATTCTGGAGTGATTTAAAGACTGCAGGTTAAAATATACACAAGAAATGACAAGGCAAGTTGAACCATATTCAATCAAATTAAAGTTGCAGTTATGTATTTATGACAATCTTATGAAGTTTTGCTTCAAGTACGACCGTTTATGAACTCCAACAAAAGATTCTTTTTTTTTTTGGAATAAGTTTGGCATCAAGTACAAGCATTTATAAGAAAATATTTTTTGTATTAAAAAAAATTTTTTTTCCCTAAATTCAAGCTTCAAAACTTGGGGTGCGGCTTATCTACGTGTGCGGCTTATACACTGGTGTTTACGGTACTCTCTGTTGTTTTTACTTTGTTCAGCGAAAACAAAACTTCTAGTGTCCAGTTCTCTCTCTTCCAACCTATGCCTGGTTACTAAGCTACAGACGAACGTGAATTCGATCTAAAAAGCAACCCGAATGAACAGATACTATGGAAAGATAGGTCACATACAATGTATCTAAGTATGTAGACATGAAGTTTATACTCTTTAAGGATACAACTTTAGAGTTTTCTCCAGTTTGAAAGTCTGATGAAGGTTACAATGTACAGTTGATAATCTTCACAAAAAAAAAATTTCTAAACTAAAGCTTCTAAACTCAGGGTGTGGCTTATCGGCAAATGCGGCCTATCTGTAAGTGAATAAGGTAATTGAGTGTAAAACCAAAACCAGTGAACCAATCACAGGAGCAAGTAAAAATATAAATGAAGCAATCATGAACTGAAGTACAAATGTAATTCACGATTGGTTTTACTTCAACCAATGACGCGGCAAAGAAAACAGCCATGGATAACTAACCAATCAATTTAGCAATTACTTTTTGACACTCAACTGAAAACCTCTCTATATCATTTTAAAGGTCTTCAATTTTAAACTATATAATTTAATCCATTACATTCAAAAGTATATATTGTATACTTTTCAATATGAAATGACTGTCTGCCAGAAAAAAGTTCAGCACTTAGATTGAGGCTTTGAAAAAATACTTTTTTTAATTATCCCTTTCGAATACCAACTAAATGGTCTAAAAATAATATTGTGTCAGGAAATTGTGATATGTTGCATATTACTAATTTTATACAAACCAAGACCTAAACAAACAAAATATCAAATGGTTATAGATAATTGAAGATGTCAGTGGCATGGCTATGGCCATTTTATACTAGAACTTCCTGTTTAAACCTGTAGTTATCCATGATTGAGTTTAGGTTACTTGTGATTGGTTGAAGTACAACCAATTGTGAGTTACTTCAGTTCTTGATTGGTTCATTTATGTTTTTGCTGTGATTGGTTCTGGTTTTCGTTTTACAACACTCAATTGAAAATCACTCTAAATTTATTTAATTCAGTTTGGCAATAAACATACCAGGAATGTCTGAACTTGTAGTATGACAGAATTGTTTCATGGCCAACACCTCTTTGATGCTCCTCCCAAACTTTGTAAAATGTACGAAGAGGCATCCTATGAACAAAAAGATAGGAAATGATAACAGTGACTGTAAGAAAACTATTAATAATGGAATATGTGTGCATGGTTACTGTTTGGATATGGAAAGATACGTAGGTATTTTTAATAGTCATTTGTATTTTGGCTATCCTTTGCTTAAGTTGTTTATTATATAAATTCTCACAAGAAATAACATTTTATTTCCAATAACCCAAAAACGTTTGCATGCTAGAGAAATGGTAATGGAAAGCCATTTTGACTGTTACCAACCAAAATACAGTCTCATATTTTGTAACGTCTTGTGCATAATTAGTGCATTCTTTGCAGAATTGTATAATAATGTAACTTATAATACCAGTAATTCCCAGTGTTCTTTTAACTTTCAAAGTGACTTCCATACATGTAATCATAAATGGAGCTGCACAGTACAAGCAAGCATTTTATTCCTCTTTTATAAAATTGTTGCTGTACATATATGTCAGGTGCAGCTTTATACATGTGATAAAACATGGTAATTACCCTTTTCAAAAGATGCTTTATAGTCAATTTGTGATCCATAACTTCCCACTACGAGTCTCAAAGAAAATGAATATGCCATAAAATAAACATTTTATTAAGTAACCTTATGTGCTTGTTCTGTATCATAAGTTATGGCCATAAAAAAAATGGTCCATTTATGACTTAAGGTACAGACCTCACAATTAGTTATTAAGAAGTATTAATTCATACTTCTACATACATGTACATGTAACTCCTAAATGACGTACCTTCCATACAGGAAATGAAAAAGGTAATCCCTAAGAACATCATATCCAACAAGAAATGAACCCATGTTTAACACACAGCAGGAAGATCCATCAAACATGATTTCACCACATTCACATTCACTTGAAACAAATCCACTGATAACTGAAAAAAAATCAAATATGCAATCTCATTAAAGAGACAATAGAACCTGAAATTTTAAAATGGTTTGAATATATGAAGTTAATTATCCACTTGAGTCTAAAACAATGCATTCACTCATTTTGGCTCTCAAGGATAAACTTCCTATCTTTGCATCACCATTTTATTAAGTACTTAAAAAAGCAAAATTAGTATGTTGATAATTATCATAATATATTTTTAAAACCTGTTACTTTTAAAAGTAACACAATAATTTTATTACAGTTGTTTCTCACTTTTACAGTTAGCCAGATTATGAGAGCAGGGCTTGCTTTTGATTTTAAACTATGGGGAGCATGTCTCCCCTGTTTAAATAAAAGAGGGGACATTAACGGGGAATATCAGGGAGATAAAAATGAACAGGTGGAAATTCTCATGAAATCGTGCCGTAGCATGAGCCCTGGACTTTAATTCTCAAAATGTAGTTTACTGAAAATCCTCAAGTGAGTACTTTTGACCTGTCTTCTTCATGCCACATGGTTTGAAATAAAGTTGTTTTGTAATAGTATTGTAATAATTTAATAATCATGTTATACAGTAGTTATAGTTTGTGAGCATCGTAAAACCAGTAGTTAACAATATTCCAAAATTTGATGTGGTCATATACCTATTACTTTTAATTGATTAAACTGAGTGTATAGCATAGCCTCATGACTATTCCCATCAACAACTGGACCCTTATGACAGGTTGGGCACTCGCTAATCTCGCTCGAGGTTTTCAGTTCAACCAAACCTTCACTATTGCAATAGCATGTTATCCCACTGAAGATGTAATTGTTAAATGAATCTTTATTCTCAAATGGAATTGGAGAATAAGATAAACACACTGGGGTGTAGGGAAGCCTTCTGCTGGTATCTGGGCTTGTGCTTTCAGAACCTTCAATAACATCTGCCACAAAGTCTGGGCAGGATCCTTCCTCAACAGACTGTTTGAGGTGCTTTACATGAGCACAGTTGCCTGTGTCATGCATGCAGGTTGTACAGGTTACATTGTCTCCATCAATACAGACAATTCCCCAGCTGCTGTTATCAGTTAAAACAAAAAAGGAACTTGAAGACACTTGCAAAAATTCCTCAACATCTTCATCTGATGAATGCCCTGCAAATAAATACACAAAATATTTGAGAAAAGAGAATGGGCCTTTTGCAGGAATACATTCATGCAATTACAAAATTATCTACTAAAAAATATAAAAAGGCACTGTACTTGTACAAGGTCAGTAGTGTTATTAACAAAACCTGTTTGTAAACACTATTTTCCAACTAAAATCTGGAGGTTACATCCAGCAAAGCCTTTCCCCATGGGATCTTTTAACATCCCATGGTTGACCAAGGAGATGAAACAGTTAATACATAATTATCAGGGATAAGCTAAAATGCACTTGGCAATAATAAATAAACAGAACACAGATTGGCAGTACAATAAGTCTTACTGAAATAAGATTTAAATATCGCCTGTGGCAGGCTAAAACAAATTGCAGTGCATATGTCGTCTCTCGAGTCGCAGCAAAATACTTTGACAAGAAAATTATGGAAGTAAGTACCTGTCAGCAAAGAAGTTGTGCACAAAGGAATGATTTTCAAAATGTTATCCTGTCATCACAAGACTGAAAGTGCCAAAAATAGCTGTGAATGAAATCAGTCTCAGGCAGATACATGTATTATTACGTGTATAAAACTCAAAAAGTTATCAACTGTCAGTGTCAGTTTTGTTGCCGGCAAGCACCATTAGCCCTAACATTCGTTGATAAAAGTGAATGTTACGGATTTTCGCAATTGTCTATAATTACGTGAACAAAAACATGAGTAAACTGTACACCTACTACAACATTATTTCCCTGCACAAGACTTATTTTTCATTAAATTACAATAAAGTAAAAGAGTAACAAAATCACTGTATATGCTTATTAAATGGTCATTTGAACTAATCCAAATCCTAACCCTACATTAAAACACCCTAACCGTCCACAATGGGTCGATCCTCACTAATTTAGGATGTGTAGAGCTACAAATGTAGTTACTAAACCACACAGACTTCATGATTGTATAACCCTTCTTCAATAGTCCTGTGAACTAATCCAAATCCTACCCTACATTTAAAAAAACCTAACCCAACAAGTAAAAACACCCTAACCATCAGTAAACATACCGGTAAGTGCTTAATATCTCTAAAAAAGACAGTTATATTTTTTTTTTTTTTTTACAATCTTGAAAAAATTGCACCAGTTTTAACTAAAACAGTTACATGTACATGTAGCTATGTTCACAACCAACTGGTGTATTTTATTTTAGCTGGGTATCCATTGCAGTTCTCTAATGTCAGGCTTGTGGTTGAAATTACGGTGGACAAAGTTGCAAAATCTAGGATTTCTAGAACAACACATCATTTGTTTTTATTTAGCCTTACCTTGCAAATGTGATTCTTCGTCACCATCTGCCTCAAGTGGAATTCCCAGTGATAAAGAAAACTGCACAACATATAGTTTCAGCAGATGAATATGAATGCATGATGGTTGCAATGACATCCATTCTGTAATCAAATTAAAATTTCATTGACTGTAAATGACCATGGCTTTAGATGAAACCTGCATACTACACCAAAACATCTCATTGAACAATTTATAATTATGGTGCGCTAAAAGTCACATATTTAACAATTAGACTACTCACTCTCAGTTTCTATTGACTGATAGTTGATGAGGAGCACTGCTCCAAGTCACTCACAGAAAGCGAGATTGAAAAGTTTCGCTGTTAATTTTGCATTGTGCTCTATAGGCATAAGCGAATATAATTTCTGTCTAGATAATGTCAAATTCTAAACCATTTTCATGTACTTTCAGACCAATGCTTATCTCACTCGCTGGTAAATTTTCTTACATCCAACATGTTGAATATTTAGTAACATTGTTCCTGTGTAACCTCACTTCCATTCAGGAGAAATCTATTGTGGCTACTGATTGGTCAAAATCAAGCTACTATTGTAATACTTTTGAACAGTACTGTAAGCAATATTACTATTCTATGTACATGCAGTACCTCTTTCTGACATTTTCATATAACTGCTGACAGCTTCTACCAGCTTGCTCCGGTCAGCATCACATGAACAGCTGTAGAGCCAGGACCACCCACTTTCAAAATGACAAGGTGATCTCTTTAGGTAGACAAATTTGTTAGGCTGATGAATGAATGAGACAGTTTGATTATTATAATTGTAAATTTTATTTAAATTTTGTTACAAAAATAAAAATAATCAGATTTTAACTAAGTAACTCCTGCAGTTTCCAATTTCTGTAATCAGAAAACTTACAACCTTTCAATAGTATTATTATACTAATAGTGTACTATAGTGTGTATATCGTATTGTCATTTTGATTACAGGTAATAGTCTGACACAAAGTGCGTATGTATGTGTTGCATACATGTACAATGTATATTTCCCACATTGATGGGAATAGCAGTGATCTTTGTAGCCTTTGGAATAACATGGATGCTTTGTGTTTGATCAATTGCACTAATATAACCATCAGTTTGGGAGAACAACTGGTTGTCTTGTGCATGTTACATTGTGCATGTATATTGCAATGCCCATTACTGTAGTAATTTCAGGGTGTCTGTTTAATAAAGTCCATGTGTTAGTATTCAGTTCAATAAGTATTTGAAGGATTCACTAGTTCTCAAAATTTTTACATCTGGACCTGGTCTTTGAATGAAAAATGTAACATGCACAATACAACCAGCCTTTTTTTTTAAACAACATACAATCAAGCTACAATGTAATGCACTTACAATAAGTTCTTTCTTTCTGAGACAGAGATTCTTGAGTATGAATTTTTTTCCACTGCCATCTAAAATTAAAATACTCCTTGGCATACTTATCACTTCATGGTAATAAAGTGACAAGTCACTTCCTTCTTCTAACTGATCCTGCAGAGGGAAAATGTTTGTTTGTCAATTCCACAACATGGACATCACAAGACTGAGAGAAGATTGCATTGAAAATGGTGGTGCCCACACATTGACAATGTCAAATTGTAGCAAAAAAGGAAAATTTGACTTCCGATTGTTCGCATCTTCATTAATGTCTTGTGCTTGCACTGTCTAATGGCCTGTCTGAGGGCCAATATAAATTCCCAAACACCCCAGTCCCCTGCAGGGACAACAACAACTAGTCTTTATTCATACTCTGTCTTGAAGTTACATGAAGTGTAATAAATATAATTGTCATAGTTAGAGTATTGGGATACCAGAAGTAGCTTAGAAGAAAAAACTAATTGAGTTTGGTATCCTGAAATATAATTTTAAAGACAGTATAATATGGGTCAAATTAATAACGAAAAAATAAAGAAAACATTAAAAAATAATATATAACATACAACACAATTGTATATTATCACACTTGATATCAATAACACTAAACACTAAATGATGATGAAACTACACACAGGTATTAAAGGGGCCATCAACATATTCGAAATGCCCCGCTTAACGCACAACGGACGTTAAGGTCAGCCCCCAAGGTCAGGAAAAACAGTACTGAAATACACATGTACATGGGAGTTCACTTATAAACAAAGTATAAAACAAGCTTAAAGCTTTAATAGCTGCAACTGTACAGTCGCTCATTTCGGATCTTGACTAAAATACTCATTATCCACATGACTACCTCATTACCTGGAGGTTCGAGGTATTAAATGATACTTCTAATCAAAAGACCTTGTTGAAATTTCCGGGAAATTCAACAGAAATTGTGCTCTAATGTAGATCTAGCTGACTGGAAACGTTTGATTAAACGTCCGTTGTGCGTTAAGCGGGGCATTTCGAATATGTCGACGGCCCCTAACTTTGGGAGGGAGGTAGAGTAGGGAGATGCAAATACAAGATTTAGAAGAGAAGATAGATATAAAAAAAATGAAATTACTAGTTCTCTATGAGCTGTTTTTGGAGTCTAGATTTGAAGAGTTTCCTTGACTGAATTGTCTTACTTTCTTCGGAAAGTGAGTTCGAGATTACAGCACCTTTATCTCTTAAACTGAATTTACCGTAGTTTGTTCGAACAGTTGGTAAAAAATATGCTGATTTTTAAGCTAATCTAGTATTATGCTCATGAATTATATTGACTGGAGTGAAGAATTACGAGAAAGGAGTTAGAATATTATTATTATGGAAATCAAACATAAACGTAACTAAAAGCAAGAATATCAAAAAAA
Source organism: Actinernus sp. WN-2022 (assembly GCA_030867875.1). Classification (NCBI taxonomy): domain Eukaryota; kingdom Metazoa; phylum Cnidaria; class Anthozoa; order Actiniaria; family Actinernidae; genus Actinernus; species Actinernus sp. WN-2022. Next base: position 116,324 of record JAOWCC010001765.1, on the reverse strand, counting down.
AAAAATTCTTGAAAAGGGGGCTTGTACATGTATGTGCATCAAACTTTGAAAATGTACGAATGGATTTCTTTTAAATAATACATAGCTTTTGTAGTGATGTTGGGTAAGTGTTTCCCCATGTAAGTAGACAATATGTAAGGAAGGGATATACAATCGTATAATAAAGTTTAATCAGGACACAGTCCCCAGAAAGGGGAGCTGGAGAGGGGTATTGCTGACCAAATCCCTTGCCTGCAAAATCCCTAAAGATATAAACGTGGAGTGTGACGTTCTAAAATGTATGATTTTCTAGTGATTCTCAATTGGAAATGTTCGATTGGAAATGTTCGATTGGAGTCGTAAACTACACTTGATCCCGATCGAAGATCACACAGATCGGTAACAGAATAAGCTTATTAAGTTTATATAAAACAAAACGAACAAAAAAATCTATAAAATTGTGGGGGAACAACACGCGAACAACTCACCAAGGTACTCGTAGCAGAATCTGGGAGAACAGAACCAGAACTCGAAAAGTCCGTGTTTGGCCTCTTCCTTTTTCTCTCTAATGTATTATTTTTAACTTTTATCCCGCTAAAATCGGTCTTTGCGATTCGAGATCGCCGAGGCATATTTGATTTTGAGAGAGGAGAGCGGGACAGGCGAATGTGAATAACTATTTGCGCCTGTTAGAGTCCAGTATTACGCTGACCGAAATCGCGGGCGATGGTACAAATTGACCAATAACGTGTAGATTTTTACCATGAATACCATGGTGTAGGACAAGTTTTTGACTGATTTCTTACCTCATTTATCGTAATTCAAGTCAGCAGCTGTTCACTGAAAGATCGGGACAGCGGCTGATCACGCCGGGAAACGTAAACAAGATTTAGTGAAAAATTCTACTGTGTTGACCCTGGTGAGTTTGCGTTTGGCTGCAAAAATATTAGCGAGTGGGGAGGGGAGAAGAAGGGAATTCTACTCGGCGGCGACCGTTAAATTTTAAAAGGGACAGCGATGTCGTCTGCAGGATCCTTTCCGAAAGCTAAAATTCTGATTTCGAGAGTGTTTTTTTTTGCACTTTTCTCGCATACTTGGCCAGGATGTCCATGAATAATCGTTATTTCATATTCCCAAAGTATACGAGCAAGCGATTAGATTTAAGGGGAATTTTGGCGGGTAATCGATTGGTGGTTAGCGGTTTGGCGGCGTCTAGTTGCGCCTTGTCAATATTCATCTACATGAAGGACGTACTCGACCGTAACCTGTAGCATCTTTAAAATGCATCGGACGACAAGAAGACACACATAGCTGGTAAATATAATAAGTAAAATTTATTTTGATACAAGTTTAAAGATTTCAACTTTAGAATTAACGCTCTATTCATCCTGCAAATTTGAGGTAAACAACGCAAAATCCGGGGGAAAATCCGTTTGACAACTGACGAAGCCACAGGAAGCCCAAAACCATTTTTGAGGATTTTGAGGATGTGCTTGTGATGGTAACAAAAAAAATCAGTTCAAATGAGCGTTTTTACCTGAAATTTTCAGAAGCACTGGACGCCGGGGGGGGGGGGACTCCCTTGTGTTGTGCGTGCTTGTGAGGTGCTCTCTTGCTCAGTGTGTGATGAGAGCTCTCTAGCTCCTCAAGAGCACTTCTTAAGATATAAGTTGCTCTTTTGAGCTGATTTCCCTCCTTTTCATCAGACATTTTCAAGCAATCCGGAGCCAGCTGCAGTGGTGGTGGAATCAGCGATTTTCCCGCGCCAGAAACATGTGCATCGTGATCAGCCGCTGTCCCGATCTTTCACCTAGGTACTTCATATATCGTTAAATGAAATGTCCCAAGCACTAATATCTTATATTCTTGGTTTGTATACGTTATATTAGTGCTTATTTAACGATAAATGAAGTACCTACCATCTTTCAGTGAACAGCCGCTGACCCGATTGAATTACGGACACGAAATAATGGCATCGCGTTATGAAATAATAGCATCTCTGTTACGAAATATAGTAGCGATACGGCATGTCACAGTACGAAATAATAGCATCTCGGTTACGAAATATAGCAGCGATACGAAATATAGCAGCGATACGACATGTCGCAGTACGAAATAATAGCATCTCGGTTACGAAATATAGCAGCGATACGAAATATAGTAGCGATACGACATGTCACAGTACGAAATAATAGCATCTCGGTTACGAAATATAGCAGCGATACGAAATATAGCAGCGATACGACATGTCACAGTACGAAATAATAGCATATCTGTTACGAAATATAGCAGCGATACGACATGTCACAGTACGAAATTTTAGCATATCGGTTACGAAATATAGTAGCGATACGAAATATAGCAGCGATACGAAATATAGCAGCGATACGACATCTCACAGTACGAAATAATAGCATATCGGTTACGAAATATAGCAGCGATACGAAATATAGCAGCTATACGACATGTCACAGTACGAAATAATAGCATCGCGCGTTACAAAATAATAGCATCGTTACGAAATAATAGCATCGTTACGAAATAGGTACGATCTCATATCATTTTTGTCCTGTTTGCCCCTCCATAGATTGCAGACTGCAGACTGGGTATAAAATGCAGACTGGGTATAAAATGCAGACTGCAGACTGCACACTCGGTATAAAATGCAAACTGGGAAAAAATATAAAAAAACTTACCTGAAGACTTTATCTGTTCTTCATTGGGCTCTGTATGCAATTTCAGCGAGTTCTGTTGTAATTTTACCCCTCGACCTCGATCTCCACCTAAGCCGGTCTAGAACTGACCACGCTCGAATTTTCATCCAAAATCAATGCCCACCGCAACTAAACCTCAAATAATAGCACAACAGTATCTATTCCAAGAACCTCATGCCATTTAATTGAAATATCCCCCATTTCTGGAGCCTAAATCGAGCAATTTACGCTTGACGACGCTAGTTCCCAAAGTTCACGGTCTCAGAACTTTTCATATATACCTTATTTTGAAACCGCTGCTCAAGCGAATCGGCTCTATGGTAAAGCGGTTTAGAGCGCGCGCTTTTGATTCCAATGATCGGAGTTCGATTCCCACACCAGCCGCAATTTTTTTTAACTTCTTTTTCTTCTTTCTCAGTTTTATTTAATCTTTTCCTGTCTTTTTAGCTATTAGGGAAGAGGTCAAAACAATGGATTTCGAATGGGACCCAATTTTGTCAGGGGAGGTGGTGGGTGGCGGGTAATACCCCCTACCCCTTTTTTCGAGGGTGATTTTCTTGCGTTGTAAAATAGGGATACCTGATTTTAATGCAGACACACGTCCTTCTCTGCCTGTAGAAACTAGAAATGTAGTTACTTCTTCGATAAGTATTTTATTCAAGAAGATATTTGTGGTCAAAAATCTAGATTTTGCCAAAATAGGTGGTGGGTTCCGGGTACAACCCCCCTTCCATCAAAATTGGGTCCCGCCAGAGTACCATTGTTTTGACCTCTTCCCTTAGAACCGCCTTCTACACTAAAAAACATTGTTGTGTATTGGCATGCAGCCCTAAACGGATCACAGACCCGAGATCGGGATCACAGGGCATGGGATCGGGATCAACGTATATCAGTTATGGGATCGGGATCAATATATCAGAATATGAACGGCCTCATTTATTTTTGGCTGGATCACGGATCACGGATCACGGATTTTTTTTGGCACGACCTTTATTTTTTGGCACGACCTTTATTTTTTGGCACGACCCTTTTTTTGGCACGACTCTTTTTTTTGGCACCATTTTTTTTTTTGGCAGACCTTTTTTTTTGGCAGACCTTTTTTTTTGACAGACCTTTTATTTTGGGAACGAACTTTTTTTTGGCACGACCCTATTTTTTTGGCAGTCCTTTTTTTTGGCAGACCTTTTTTTATGGCAGACCTTTTTTTTTGGGAACGAACTTTTTTTTGGCACGACCCTTTTTTTTTGGCAGACCTTTTTTTTGGGGCCCGACCTTTTTTTTTGGCACGACCTCGAATATTTGCCGCCTTTTTTGTACCGCTCTGATTATGTTCGTGGGCTCAATCCTTCGATCGCCATGGAGGAGAGTATAACTTATGATTCGTTAGAAAATGTATGTAATTTAAGTGATTTTAGGACGCTCTTGTAAGCGTCCACCCTGGGGATTTGGGAAGGCTGTTGTTACGGGCGTCGATCCGCCTTATACGAGGGGATTTTGCATTTTTATGATGTACAGGGCTAGGTACGTTCAAAACAGATATTTCTAAGTTACAAGCAATAAGATTGAGTCTCAATTTGAAACTGACCTCACCTGCGTTGGGGTTTGGGTTTGCTTTGCGTGTGGTTCTGAGTAAACGCAAACCCTAAACCAAACGCAGGTGAGGTTAGTTTCAAATTCAGACTCAATCTTATTGCTTGTAACTTAGAAATATCTGTTTTGATCGTACATAGCCTGTACATCATAACAATGCAAAATCCCCTCTCGTATATAAGGCGGATCGACGCCCGTAACAATAACCTTCCCAAATCCCCAGGGTGGACGCTTACAGAGCTTCAACTATATAACTGAAATCACTTAAATTACATACATTTTCTAACGAATCATAAGTTATAAAGGTAAGATATAGCATACTATGTGAAAATGTGGTTCACCAGCGAGGACTCGAACCTCGGTCTCCCGCCTTCAAGGCGGACGTGATAACCGCTACACCATCGGAGGACCTACGGATTGTAGCGGGTGGAATTGCCATACAATTCTCAATTATATTTGAGATCACAAGGTTGCTCACTACGCACGACGGATCTGATTACACTTCACGCTTGGCACAAATGACCCTAAAATCTATCACTTTGCTATATTTTCAAAAGTTTCCAACATAGAAGATTGATTTTTTGTGGGATGATGAAGACCGATGACCTAAACAAAATCCGATGATTTGATCTACCGTAGACATCTTGATGACGTCACAGTTACGTCATGTATCCATTTATAATAGGTTTCTCGATGTTTTCAATTACCTTGAACCTCAGGAAATTTTATATTTTCGATTTCCCATCATGTCGACAACAAAGAAACCGAAAACCCGAGTTCGATTGGTTAAGAGGGAGAAAAGTTATTAAATTTTGAATTTTGGCAATTTTCCCGCCAAAATTTGGCGGGAAATATTCAATACAGAACCATTTACAAAATAACTTCTTCATTCATCTTTTAGAGTTTAAAATATTTGTTTACGACAAACTAGCAATCAAAAGAGTAAATCGGTACCCACAACCGTATATTTTTAGAATTTTCAATTTTTGAGAGGAAATACTTTAAAAAGAGGATACGTCATTATGGCGTCATATATTTTTGAAAACGTCTTTTAAAAATAACTATTCAAGTATTTTTCGGGATTTAAAGAGGAACTGTACTTACTGTACACTGAATAGCCGCAATATGGTCTTTTTATGTTTATTCAATTTAGAAAGCATGACTGATGTCAGACCCATGACGTCAGAAAATGTGACGTCACAGGAAACTTCAGTTCTTAATAACTCAGCAAATATTTATCGTAGAGACTTGAAAATTGCGGCAATCAAAAACACATATTTATGTTGTTGTGAAAACATGCTTTATTTCAAACGTATAGGTAACGCAGAATTTGACCTTAAAAGGAGTCGTTCGCTATGACGTCACACCAACGTCAATATACAAACGTGTTTGATCCTAAAGACGTTATTTCATTTTAATATTAACATACGAAAATTTCGTTAAATTTGACAGCGAATTAAACAAGATGTGCTGGTTTATATATTTTTGGCTCGCTTTTAGTGATCGATTTTGAGGTAACTTATGCCAGGCGTGCTTAGGATCGACTAACGATCCGAATATTCTAAATATATGATACTAGTAAGGAAGAAAAGAGTCCGGGAGTCCTTTCATATACCTTCCATAAAAAATACTACCCCTTTCACATACCCACAGTAGAAACACTGCATCACGTTAGGTGCGTCTGTTAGAGATATTTTGAAAGGCCCTTTTAAATACCTACATGTAAATGACAGTTTTCCCTACCCTTTTCTATACTTCAACTCGTGAAATCCCTACCCTTTCATATACTGGCTCCAGCCTGAAAAGGTACCCCTTTCGGGAGGAGCCTCCCCGTATAGATAGATAGATAGAGTTTTATTTGGAGTCGTATACATCTGTACATAGACATTAATCCAAATAAATGTGTACTTCACTGGGCTACAAGTGTTTGGGGGCTTTCAGAATGATAAGGGTCGAGGCAGAATAAATCAGAGTTCTTTGAGGCCATTTCTCTATACATAAAGCACTCGCATATGAATTTTGCAACTGTAGCTGCTGTCCTATTGTTGGGGCTTAACATTATTTTTAGCCGGCTTTCCTCGGAGCACTTTTCTATGTTTATCTGAAATTCATTTTGCATTGAAGCATGGAATGCATTTCGTTAATGGTTGTATCATAGTATTGCATTTTACGAGGAAATGAGCTTCATCCTCAATCTCCTTTCTAGGCAGGCAGAATTTGCAAAGTCTTTCATCTGTCTTTTTAAATGGCCTAGTATGTCTTCCTTTTTCAATTTCTAAATCATGATTGCTTATCCCTGAAGCTTTGTTAGAGCCGTTCTATGCTTCAAGTTTTTTTATGCGTAGATAGTCTTCAAACTCATAGTTTACTTTAAAGTTTCTGTAGGTCCTTAGCTTATTTCTCTGATTGGCATTTTTTTCTTGTATCATTGTAAATATCACTGTGCCAATTTTGGAACTATGTCGCATAGCCTTTGCTAAGTTTTCTTGCAAATTATTGGTGTTATCGGCGATAGTGTTTGAGGGGACTAAGATATTCCCATTATAGGGAGTACCCCCTCCCCCCTCCCCTCCCCTCCCGGGGAAAGAGTATTCAACTGAGGTTCGAGTCATTCGAGTCCTCGCCGGTGAACCACATTTTCACATAGTATGTTATATCTTTCTCTTTCATACCTTTACATACTCAGTACCTTTGATATATATATATATATATATATATATATATATATATATATATATATATATATATATATATATATATATATATAATATTAATAAAAAAGGCAAAGACCGTCAACTTATAACTGTAAAAAAAATATTGAGAACGTTTCGGCCATTCAGCCTTCTTCAGCTAAAAAAATGGAAAATGCGTGGTACCACGCATTTTCCATTTTTTTAGCTGAAGAAGGCTGAATGGCCGAAACGTTCTCAATATATTTTTTACAGTTATAAGTTGACGGTCTTTGCCTTTTTTATTAATATTATTGAACTTCTTGCAAAGCACCGTCTATGAATCCTTGGATCCTTGTAGCTGGACTATCCGTTGGCATAAGACATTGGATCTTCATTACAAGTTATATATATATATATATATATATATAACAGGTCTACAGTGATCCTACGTGAAATGTGGCTGATTACACTTAGTTAGAATACTCTTTGCGTCCTTACTAGTTTCATATTAAAGTTATACTCTCCGCCATATTGGGCGAAGGATTGAGCCCACGAACATAATCAGAGCAGTACAAAAAAGGCGGCAAATATTCAAGGTCGTGCCAAAAAAAGGTCGTGCCAAAAATAAAGGTCTGCCAAAAATAAAGGTCGTGCCAAAAAAAAAGGTCGTGCCAAAAAAAGGTCGTGCCAAACATAAAAGGTCGTGCCAAAAAAAAAGGTCGTGCCAAAAAAAACGGTCGTGCCAAAAAAAAAAGGTCGAGCCAAAAAAAAGGTCGTGCCAAAAACAAAAAGTCGTGCCAAAAACAAAGTTGAAGTCGTTCCCCCCACAAAGTCGTGCCATACGTTATTAGTTGAAGTCGTGAATACATGGCCCTTACAGGCCACCGTACAATACACAACAATGTTTTTTAGTGTAGAAGGCGGTTCTAATAGCTTAAAAGACAGGAAAATATTAAATAAAACTGAGAAAGAAGAAAAAGAAGTTAAAAAAAATTGCGGCTGGTGTGGGAATCGAACTCCGATCATTGGAATCAAAAGCGCGCGCTCTAAACCGCTTTACCATAGAGCCGATTCGCTTGAGCAGCGGTTTCAAAATAAGGTATATATGAAAAGTTCTGAGACCGTGAACTTTGGGAACTAGCGTCGTCAAGCGTAAATTGCTCGATTTAGGCTCCAGAAATGGGGGATATTTCAATTAAATGGCATGAGGTTCTTGGAATAGATACTGTTGTGCTATTATTTGAGGCTTAGTTGCGGTGGGCATTGATTTTGGATGAAAATTACAACAGAACTCGCTGAAATTGCATACAGAGCCCAATGAAGAACAGATAAAGTCTTCAGGTAATTTTGTTTATATTTTTCCCAGTCTGCAGGAGCTCGGAGCTTTGCGTGACAGAGTCCATAACGGCTGCGAAGGAGACTACATTTTATACCGAGTCTGCAGTCTGCATTTTATACCCAGTCTGCATTTTATACCCAGTCTGCAGTCTGCAGTCTGCAGTCTGCAATCTGCAGTCTGCAGAGTGCAGATTATACTGACCGAGAGTTACACTCGTTCTCAATAACACGTGCAGGTTCGAAACGAAACTCCTGACTTCGAAGTCGTTTCTGGTGGATGTCAATCAAACGGTTTCCATGGAGTTTGAAGTGAACCGTTGTGTGAGTAAATTCGGGAAACTAGCATTATATAAACATGGCAAAGTCTTTCCCAAAGTCGCTTAGATGGAGAGTAATCATGCTTAGAGCCAAGGGTTTGCAAAATAGGGAAATCACATAAACTTTATGTGTGAGCGAGCGGTTTGTGTATAAGATCAAAATAGGGAAATCGCATAAACTTTATGTGTGAGCGAGCGGTTTGTGTATAAGATCAAAATAGGGAAATCGCATAAACTTTATGTGTGATCATGAGCGAGCGGTTTGTGTATAAGATCAAAATAGGGAAATCGCATAAACTTTATGTGTGAGCGAGCGGTTTGTGTATAAGAAATCTGATTGTTTATATACCTTATTATAGGAAATTAACAATGCACTTTATTAACGCGATTTTACAAAATTCGCGTTAATTTAACGTATCTTAATTAATGTCGATGTAAATTTAATGCACGCTATTTTACAACATTGTTATTTTAAAGCACCTTTATTCCATTTCAAAACCTTATTAGTTCATGACTCCTCTATTGGCTCTTCAGAGTCACTATTGCGGTTTGGTTTCCGTCAATCAAACGAGTGAGCAGCTCTTGGTGATTTCACCGTGAGGCTTTGAAAGATCTTTTGAATTGATAGGGTCTAGTTAGGCTTCAAACCCAAATTTTCGGCTTTAAAAAAAACTTAGAAACATCCGTGCACTTGTCTTGGAAGGTTTTATTGACGGAAGCCAAAACGCAGTTTGGCGTTCAGAAATGTAAAGTGCGAGTTTGCAGAATTATGAAAATCGCAGTAAATAAAGCAAGATGCTTATCGAAAAATTCGCGTTAATTTAATGCATGTAAACCTAACTTTTGAAAAATTCGCGTTAATTTAGTGTAACGTTAATTTTTTTCGCGTTGTCAACGTGCATTGTTAATTTCCTATAATAAGGTAGCTTCAAAGGTCTTGGAAAAAGAATTATAGTTATTTGTATTCATCCAGTTGCAGATATGCTCCTTATAAGAGGTTTTATCGAGCAATACCCTCGAGCTCTACCTCGACGAGCTCCAGGCATGGATACAACATTCGACACGGTGAGGGTAAAAGGAGGAATGACTTTGCGGAATGGCATGTGGCATAGCTTGCGGAATGACTTGCGGAATGACTTATGGCGCGAAAACAAAATTCACGGTATCTTTTTTCGCGCCATTTTTAGGTAGGTACTTCACATAAGATAATTATTATGTACTTATATTAGTTTCATCCCAGTTCCACCTTTCAACCCTGTTCAACCTCGTTCAACCTCGTTCCGTCCTTTTCAACCTCGTTCAACTCCGTTCAGCCTTGTTCAACCTCGTTCAACTCCGTTCAACATCGTTCAACTCCGTTCGACATCGTTCAACCTCGTTCAACCTCGTTCAGTCCTGTTCATCCTCGTTTAACTCCGTTCAACCCAGTTCATCCCCGTTCAACCCAGTTCATCCTCGTTCTACCCTGTTCATCTCCGTTCAACCCAGTTCATCCCCGTTCAACCCAGTTCATCCTCGTTCTACCCTGTTCAACATCGGTCAACCCTGTACAATCCTGTACAACCCTGTTCAACCTTGTTCAACTCCGTTCAACCCAGTTCATCCCTGTTCAACTCCGTTCAACATCGTTCATCCCTGTTCAACATCGTTCATCCCTGTTCAACATCGTTCATCCCTGTACAACCTCGTTCAACCCTGTTCATCCCCGTTATATCCAGTTCATCCTCGTTCAACCCTGTTCAACCTCGTTCAACCCTGTTCATCCTCGTTCAACCCTGTTCATCCTCGTTCAACCCTGTTCATCCTCGTTCAACCCATGCAGTTCATCCTCGTTCTACCCTGTTCAACATCGTTCAACCCAGTTCATCCTCGTTCTACCCCGTTTAACCTCGTTCTACACTGTTCAACATCGTTCGACATCGTTCAACCCTGTACAACCCTGTACAACCCTGTTCAACCTTGTTCAACTCCGTTCAACCCAGTTCATCCCTGTTCAACTCCGTTCAACCCTGTTCATCCTCGTTCAGCTCCGTTCAACCCTGTTCAACTCCGTTCAACCCAGTTCATCCCCGTTCATCCCCGTTCAACCCAGTTCATCCTCGTTCTACCCTGTTCATCCTCGTTCAACCCAGTTCATCCTCGTTCAACTCCGTTCAACCCAGTTCATCCCCGTTCAACCCAGTTCATCCCCGTTCAACCCAGTTTATCCTCGTTCTACCCTGTTCAACATCGTTCAACCCAGTTCATCCCCGTTCAACCAAGTTCATCCCCGTTCTACCCTCTTCAACATCGTTCAACCCTGTTCAACCCTGTTCAACCCCGTTCATCCCTGTTCAACCTCGTTCAACTCCGTTCAACCCTGTTCATCCTCGTTCAACTCCGTTCAACCCTGTTCAACTCCCTTCAACCCTGTTCATCCTCGTTCAACTCCGTTCAACCCTGTTCATCCTCGTTCAACCCTGTTCATCCTCGTTCGACCCTGTTCAACCTCGTTCGACCCCGTTCAACATCGTTCCACCCAGTTCATCCTCGTTCTACCCTGTTCAACCTAGTTCGACCCCGTTCAACCTCGTTCAACCCTGTTCAACCCAGTTCATCCTCGTTCTACCCTGTTCATCCTCGTTCAATCCTGTTCAACCTCGTTCAACCTCGTTCCGTCCTTTTCAACCTCGTTCAACTCCGTTCAGCCTTGTTCAACCTCGTTCAACTCCGTTCAACATCGTTCAACTCCGTTCGACATCGTTCAACCTCGTTCAACCTCGTTCAGTCCTGTTCATCCTCGTTTAACTCCGTTCAACCCAGTTCATCCCCGTTCAACCCAGTTCATCCTCGTTCTACCCTGTTCATCTCCGTTCAACCCAGTTCATCCCCGTTCAACATCGTTCATCCCTGTTCAACATCGTTCATCCCTGTTCAACATCGTTCATCCCTGTACAACCTCGTTCAACCCTGTTCATCCCCGTTATATCCAGTTCATCCTCGTTCAACCCTGTTCAACCTCGTTCAACCCTGTTCATCCTCGTTCAACCCTGTTCATCCTCGTTCAACCCTGTTCATCCTCGTTCAACCCATGCAGTTCATCCTCGTTCTACCCTGTTCAACATCGTTCAACCCAGTTCATCCCCGTTTAACCTCGTTCTACACTGTTCAACATCGTTCGACATCGTTCAACCCTGTACAACCCTGTACAACCCTGTTCAACCTTGTTCAACTCCGTTCAACCCAGTTCATCCCTGTTCAACTCCGTTCAACCCTGTTCATCCTCGTTCAGCTCCGTTCAACCCTGTTCAACTCCGTTCAACCCAGTTCATCCCCGTTCATCCCCGTTCAACCCAGTTCATCCTCGTTCTACCCTGTTCATCCTCGTTCAACCCAGTTCATCCTCGTTCAACTCCGTTCAACCCAGTTCATCCCCGTTCAACCCAGTTCATCCCCGTTCAACCCAGTTTATCCTCGTTCTACCCTGTTCAACATCGTTCAACCCAGTTCATCCCCGTTCAACCAAGTTCATCCCCGTTCTTCCCTCTTCAACATCGTTCAACCCTGTTCAACCCTGTTCAACCCCGTTCATCCCTGTTCAACCTCGTTCAACTCCGTTCAACCCTGTTCATCCTCGTTCAACTCCGTTCAACCCTGTTCAACTCCCTTCAACCCTGTTCATCCTCGTTCAACTCCGTTCAACCCTGTTCATCCTCGTTCAACCCTGTTCATCCTCGTTCGACCCTGTTCAACCTCGTTCGACCCCGTTCAACATCGTTCCACCCAGTTCATCCTCGTTCTACCCTGTTCAACCTAGTTCGACCCCGTTCAACCTCCTTCAACCCTGTTCAACCCAGTTCATCCTCGTTCTACCCTGTTCAACCTCGTTCAATCCTGTTCAACATCGTTCTACCCTGTTCAACCTCGTTCAACTCCGTTCAACCCTGTTCAACTCCGTTCAACATCGTTCATCCCTGTTCAACATCGTTCATCCCTGTTCAACATCGTTCATCCCTGTACAACCTCGTTCAACCCTGTTCATCCCCGTTCAATCCAGTTCATCCTCGTTCAACCCTGTTCAACCTCGTTCAACCCTGTTCAACCCTGTTCATCCTCGTTCAACCCTGTTCATCCTCGTTCAACCCTGTTCATCCTCGTTCAACCCATGCAGTTCATCCTCGTTCTACCCTGTTCAACATCGTTCAACCCAGTTCATCCTCGTTCTACCCCGTTTAACCTCGTTCTACCCTGTTCATCCTCGTTCATCCTCGTTCTACCCTGTTCAACATCGTTCGACATCGTTCAACCCTGTACAACCCTGTACAACCCTGTACAACCCTGTTCAACCTTGTTCAACTCCGTTCAACCCAGTTCATCCCTGTTCAACTCCGTTCAACCCTGTTCATCCTCGTTCAGCTCCGTTCAACCCTGTTCAACTCCGTTCAACCCAGTTCAACTCCGTTCAACCCAGTTCATCCCCGTTCATCCCCGTTCAACCCAGTTCATCCTCGTTCTACCCTGTTCATCCTCGTTCAACCCAGTTCATCCTCGTTCAACTCCGTTCAACCCAGTTCATCCCCGTTCAACCCAGTTCATCCCCGTTCAACCCAGCTAGTTTATCCTCGTTCTACCCTGTTCAACATCGTTCAACCCAGTTCATCCCCGTTCAACCAAGTTCATCCCCGTTCTACCCTCTTCAACATCGTTCAACCCTGTTCAACCCTGTTCAACCCTGTTCAACCCCGTTCATCCCTGTTCAACCTCGTTCAACTCCGTTCAACCCTGTTCATCCTCGTTCAACTCCGTTCAACCCTGTTCAACTCCCTTCAACCCTGTTCATCCTCGTTCAACTCCGTTCAACCCTGTTCATCCTCGTTCAACCCTGTTCATCCTCGTTCAACCCTGTTCAACCTCGTTCGACCCCGTTCAACATCGTTCCACCCAGTTCATCCTCGTTCTACCCTGTTCAACCTAGTTCGACCCCGTTCAACCTCGTTCAACCCTGTTCAACCCAGTTCATCCTCGTTCTACCCTGTTCAACCTCGTTCAATCCTGTTCAACATCGTTCTACCCTGTTCAACCTCGTTCAACTCCGTTCAACCCTGTTCAACTCCGTTCAACATCGTTCATCCCTGTTCAACATCGTTCATCCCTGTTCAACATCGTTCATCCCTGTACAACCTCGTTCAACCCTGTTCATCCCCGTTCAATCCAGTTCATCCTCGTTCAACCCTGTTCAACCTCGTTCAACCCTGTTCAACCCTGTTCATCCTCGTTCAACCCTGTTCATCCTCGTTCAACCCTGTTCATCCTCGTTCAACCCATGCAGTTCATCCTCGTTCTACCCTGTTCAACATCGTTCAACCCAGTTCATCCTCGTTCTACCCCGTTTAACCTCGTTCTACCCTGTTCATCCTCGTTCATCCTCGTTCTACCCTGTTCAACATCGTTCGACATCGTTCAACCCTGTACAACCCTGTACAACCCTGTACAACCCTGTTCAACCTTGTTCAACTCCGTTCAACCCAGTTCATCCCTGTTCAACTCCGTTCAACCCTGTTCATCCTCGTTCAGCTCCGTTCAACCCTGTTCAACTCCGTTCAACCCAGTTCATCCCCGTTCAACCCAGTTCATCCTCGTTCTACCCTGTTCATCCTCGTTCAACCCAGTTCATACTCGTTCAACTCCGTTCAACCCAGTTCATCCCCGTTCAACCCAGTTCATCCCCGTTCAACCCAGTTTATCCTCGTTCTACCCTGTTCAACATCGTTCAACCCAGTTCATCCCCGTTCAACCAAGTTCATCCCCGTTCTACCCTCTTCAACATCGTTCAACCCTGTTCAACCCTGTTCAACCCCGTTCATCCCTGTTCAACCTCGTTCAACTCCGTTCAACCCTGTTCATCCTCGTTCAACTCCGTTCAACCCTGTTCAACTCCCTTCAACCCTGTTCATCCTCGTTCTACCCTGTTCATCCCTGTTCAACCTCGTTCAACCCTGTTCATCCTCGTTCAACCCTGTTCAACCTCGTTCGACCCCGTTCAACCTCGTTCCACCCAGTTCATCCTCGTTCTACCCTGTTCATCCTCGTTCATCCTCGTTCAACCCTGTTCAACCTCGTTCGACCCCGTTCAACCTCGTTCAACCTCGTTCAACCCTGTTCAACCCAGTCCATCCTCGTTCGACCCCGTTCAACCTCGTTCAACCTCGTTCAACCCTGTTCAACCCAGTCCATCCTCGTTCTACCCTGTTCAACCTCGTTCTACCCTGTTCAACCTCGTTCAACTCCGTTCAACCCTGTTCAACTCCGTTCAACATCGTTCATCCCTGTTCAACATCGTTCATCCCTGTTCAACATCGTTCATCCCTGTACAACCTCGTTCAACCCTGTTCATCCCCGTTCAATCCAGTTCATCCTCGTTCAACCCTGTTCAACCTCGTTCAACCCTGTTCAACCCTGTTCATCCTCGTTCAACCCTGTTCATCCTCGTTCAACCCATGCAGTTCATCCTCGTTCTACCCTGTTCAACATCGTTCAACACAGTTCATCCTCGTTCTACCCCGTTTAACCTCGTTCTACCCTGTTCATCCTCGTTCAACTCCGTTCAACCCAATTCATCCCCGTTCAACACAGTTCATCCTCGTTCTACCCTGTTCAACATCGTTCAACCCAGTTCATCCTCGTTCAACTCCGTTCAACCCAGTTCATCCCCGTTCAACCCAGTTCATCCCCGTTCAAACCAGTTCATCCCCGTTCTACCCTGTTCAACATCGTTCAACCCTGTTCAACTCCGTTCAACCCCGTTCATCCCTGCATGTTCATCATCGTTCAACTCCGTTCAACCTCGTTCAACCTCGTTCATCCCCGTTAAACCCTGTTCAACTCCGTTCAACTCCGTTCAACCCAGTTCGTCCCCGTTCAACCCTGTTCATCCCCGTTCAACCCAGTTCATCCTCTTTAAACCCTGTTCAACCTCGTCAACTCCGTTCAACCCTGTTCATCATCGTTCAACTCCGTTCAACCCTGTTCATCCCCGTTCAACCCAGTTCATCCTCGTTCGACCCCGTTCAACATCGTTCTACCCTGTTCAACCTCGTTCAACCTCGTTCAACCTCGTTCAACCTCGTTTAATCCCGTTCAACCCTGTTCAACTCCATTCAATCCCGTTCAACCCTATTCAACCCCGTTCAACCTCGTTCAACCCCGTTCAACCCCGTTCAACCTCGTTTAATCCCGTTCAACCCTGTTCAACTCCGTTCAATCCCGTTCAACCCTATTCAACCCCGTTCAACCCCGTTCAACCCCGTTCAACCCCGTTCAACCCCGTTCAACCCCGTTCAACCCCGTTCAACCCCGTTCAACCCCGTTCAACCCCGTTCAACCCCGTTCAACCCCGTTCAACCCCGTTCAACCCCGTTCAACCCCGTTCAACCCCGCCGTTCAACCCTATTCATCCCCGTTCAACCCAGCTCATCCTCGTTCTACCCTGTTCAACCTCGTTCAATCCTGTTCAACCTCGTTCTACCCAGTTCATCCTCGTTAAACCCCGTTCAACCTCGTTCAACCTCGTTCAACCTCGTTCAACCTCGTTCAACCCCGTTTAACCCCGTTCATCCTCGTCCTACCTCGTCCAACCTCGTCCAACCCCGTTCAACCCGCCCGTTCAACACTGTTCAACCCCGTTTAACCTCGTTCAACCCTGTTTAACCCGTTCACATTCATTTAACCTGGTTCACCCTCATTCACCACATGATAGTTCCATTGCGTTCAACCCGGTTTAACCTCGTTCAAACCCGTTCAACACCGTCGGCATGGTTAAACCTCATTCAACACCGTTCAAACCTGTTAAACCCCGTCAAGATAAAAAAAATTCTTGACACCTTAAATCGCGTTCAACCGCGTTCGGCCGAGTCCCCGTTCATCCACATTCACCATAGTTCAATCTCGTTCAACAGCGTTCTCCGATCGATCCCTCCGACCGTTAAACGACTCTGAAACTGACCCGTTAATCCCGTGCATTCCGTTTAACTACGGTCGAAAGTAGCTCCGATCAAAATGTGAGAACTAAGGTTTTAATTATCACTTCGAAATATGAAACGTTTATATTTTTAATCAACTCCTATCATGGATATATTTTCTACTGTTTTCAACGTTTCTACTGATTAAATTCATGTATATTAGAGTATAACCTGCATATTATTAAGAAATAGAAAAATAAAAAATACCTACGACCAGTTATACAAGTACCTCAAATTCCAGCAACTTCAACTTCATTTATAAACAAAACTAATGGTGAGAGAGAAACTAAGACACATCATTTACACACAGATCTCATTGTCTGTTGTGCAAACTCATGATTAACAAAAAAGGAATTCGAAATAGCAGGGATTTCATTTAACAGATATTGAAATCACAGATAAAAGATTGATCAAAATAGCAGCGATGTACCATTTTTTTAATATTGTAGAGATTTGGTTAACTTCAGCACAGTTATGATCTGTTGAACGTATATTCAGGAATATAACTTTTAATTCGTTTAAAAAAAAATTTGTTTATATCTTCAGAGATCTGACCGAAAGGGGGAGAACCTTTCCACATTCCCATCCTGGAAAAATATTTTCTCTGTTTCTCTGTTTTGGAAAACTGCACCTCTTTTGATGAGGATCGAGTTGTATATTTGATTTATTTATTAAATAGATTTAATATAGTTTTAGTGTATTTAAGTTTGAAACATCATGCATCATTTTGCAGAAATTTTCAACGTATAGTAGCGAGAAAGGTAAGGTACCTAACGGTATAAAAATAGGAATTGCATGTTCTATTGGTTTACTGAAGTAGTTCAACCGAAGTGCCCGTTTTTGACTGAAGTATAAGGAGTTTATGCACGGGTGAGTATGTTTTCGCAGCTTGACCCCAAGGACATATAAGGAGAGGATAACTATTTAAAAGACTGTGTCGAGGTATGTAATGTCTTAATTATAACTTGGCAAGGATTCCTACTGTGGAAAATAACTATTTCCTCTAAAAGAGGTAGAGATTGTAGGTGATTGTTGCAGTTTTAAGTCGTAGGAAGATTCCTCAAGCATGTCAAGGCATGGTTTATGAGCAATTCTGATAAAACATTCAAAATTCATTATCTTTGTTATTTATGTATGAAATACCCTACTGATAACTTTGGAATAAGACAATAATCGTGTGTCTTAACATTTAAGGATTGGTATTTTGGTTTTTTGAAGGTCACGTGACCTTAAGGTTGATAAAACAAGAAATCAAAATGGGGTGGCGGAAGTTATTGTTTTGTTTCAGATTTTCGCTTCGAAATGTTAAGTTTGTTATGGGAAATGCCCGGAATGGTTGACTTTTTATCACTGAAGCCGGAGAATATAAATGGCGAAAAATGGTTCCAACAATAGGTCACGTCACCTGTTTTCTATATTTTCGCCTTAACAGTCTATCAGGGTCAACCCACAATTGCAATCAGTTGAACACAAAATCGTTACTTAAAATATACAATATACCCACCCCGTTTTTAGTTTAATTATATTCATTTTGAAATCATTGGTGTTTCCTGCAATTTGATTGGTTAAAAGCAGCAGTGATTTCAGCCTAAATTGCATCATTTTGTGTCTGTTATTGCATCCTTTTGCTGAACCAATCAAAAAGCAGAATTTAAGAAGCCATTTCACAGCGTAGGGATTGCGTGATCGCTCGCGCACGCTCTTAGATTCAAAGCTCTAGCTACCCTCTTGACTTTTCTAGTTTGTTGTTGTAAAAAAACAAATTTACGAACGTTTTTCGTTTGTTAAAATTTCAAAATGAATATAATTAAGTGGTAAAAGAACTGAGTGGAGTGCAATTTTGGTCTGAAATCATACTCTTGATTACAAATTGCACTCCCGCTTCGCGGACGTGCAATTTTGTAATCACTCGTATGATTTCAGACCAAATTGCACTCCACTCAGTTCTATTACCATTATTAATTTTCAACTTTTTTGTGATCATGATAGACATTTTACCAAACGTATATTAGGACGACTAAAAACGCTGAGATTAGTTATAACCAACCATTGTTCTAGGATTTGAGCAAATTCAAGTGACTATTCAACAAAATAGTTGTAGCCTCGTTTTCATGTTCGACCACATGCTTGACGCCTTCTCTTTTTTAGGTGGTGATACACAATTTGAAAGGATTTATGAAACCCATACATCACAATTCAAACATTAAATAAACCCATAGATTGGGCTGCCTGTACAAAAACGGCCCACAAAATGCAAATTTCCATTCCCCGCCCCTTCCCGAAGTGGAAAAATTATAATTCCATCTGGACTTTCTGAATAGGCCATTATGATGCTCTTGCGCACGCATGAGTAAACAATAGACGCGAGGTGCAAAGACTCGTTCTGGTTCACCAGCCTTTTGTTATTTAAAACAGATAGCCATTGTTCTAGCAATTCTGAGTTATCAAAAATTTGCCATGCCTTCACTTTTAAAGATATGACCCTAAAATGTGGGTGTTTACTAATTTTGGCTTGCTCTTTCCATTTATGGTATCCATGATGTTCTTAATTTTTTTTGATTGACAAGCTGAAATGTCCTGACCTACAACAAAACCCATTCTATACTATAAACCAAAGCGGTACATTTCAAAGAAATATTAACTATGATTTATGAGCTGCTATTTATTTGGCATGTGACTCTGTGACACGGGTGTCAACTAGTTCTGGATATTCATTCCATTCTTATCTCCCGCCATTCTACTTAATATAAACTGTGGCTCTAATCTTTTTGGACATATTTCAGAACAAATGACAATGTTTCCATAATTATTTTCTAGTCCTTAGCGCTATGCCAGTCGGTCAAGCATGACCACCTATATGTAGTCTGGACATATTTCAGAACAAATGACAATGTTTCCATAATTATTTTCGAGTGTAGGTTTTTGTCGAGGGTCGAGTGTAAAAAGTCGAGGGTCGAGGGTAAAAAGTCGAGGGTCCAAAAATATTGCTTAAATCTATCTATACACTGCTCTCTTCGCAAGTAAGTCGAGAAACTATCCTGGTTAACTAATCTCAAGTCATCCAAACAGCCAGAAAGACTGAGCTACCGAATTCCAGAGTGCGAACGAGCTTACCGATGTCAATCAAAGTCCATGGAGTGAAATTTTAGAACGTGTTCCCGACGGGACCCCGCCACTGTTATTTTCAGGGAGTTATTTTTACTCTAGTAAGTGTGTTAAAATAACTCTAGAGTGTGGAGTAACTTTTTTGGAGTTAGTTTCACTCCCGTAAAGGAGTTCATTTGACTCCCACTTGGAAATTGAAATTTACTATACTCTCTATTGGAGTCAATTTAACTCCCTCAAAAGAGTTAGTACAATGTTTGAACATTTAACTCTAAGTCAGGAGTTGTTTTTACTCTTGTCATTTCAGAGATAGAGTTGAAATTATTCCCAATTTGGGGTAAAATTTAAGGAGTTGAAATCACTCAACCAAAGTAGTTGAATTAACTCTACCTTGGAGTTAACTAAAAGCTCTTTGAAACCACATAAGCATGAAGTCAAGTGTTCTGAGCTGATTCCTATGCAGTAGACCACAACGAGTGGGTAAAACATAAAGCAGAGTCCGGAAATTTTCTCAGATACGGATAACTATTTAAATAGTCTCTACTTACATTAATAAATGAAAAATATACTATAGTACAAAATAATTGCGTTCGACGAAGGAGAACGCCATCCTAATCTGGTGTCCGTTGGGTTCCCTGTGTCTCACAGGCAAGAGAAATCGAGAATTTTGTTGTGGTCGTGTATCTTTTTTTCATCATTTTGAATAAATTAACCTCGTTCTGGCGCGTTAAAATGCGCACGCGTTCGTTTGGAGTCGTTGCGCTGTGGTTCACTCGGTAAGTAGAGCGGTTTTCAGTTGAGTGTTGTGAAACCAAACGCAAATTACCAACAGCCAGCCAATCATAGGAGCGAGTAATCACAAGTAACTCATAAATGGCTTCCCTGTGAGCCAATGACAAACTAAACCAAAGCCAAAACCAATTTGCGTTTGGTTTTACTTTGGATTCTGATTGGTTGGTTTACTTTCTCAGCCAATAGGAGAGCTTAGTAAACGCAAAACCAAAACACTTCTGACACTCAATTGAAATCCGCTCTAATATAACATTTCTTCAATCAAATGCAATGTTGCCAAAAAAGTACGTAGGTACGATTTATCAAAGCCTTAGAAAAGTGTGTACTACTTCTAGGCCATTTCCAAAACCCCATTCTCGAGCTACAACAAGCAAACACAGTCCGTGTTTAATAGTACAGCAATTGGCCGGTAACAAAACGAGCAGGGGACTGGGACCGAGTTTATCAGAATTACTCTAATTCTAAAATTAACATGTGTGCTAAGTTTGACATGATTAAAGTGAATATTGTCTGAATTAGCAATTGAAATTTCTTTGTCCCTCCAAAGTTTTACAATGAATGTATGGTTTGGAGGGACAACGTTAAAAAATAAGAGAGTTTGTATGGGAAAATTGACATATTTGATGCCTTCTAGCATCGTCAATATTGAGCCAAAGTTCACCAAACTTTCCAGACTAGCTAAGTTTGATCTGTTCTTTTGGAAAATAAAGTTCACTTGAACTAGTTATTAATTGAATTAGTTTTACTGACTCAGTTTCAGTCCCCCGCTCGTTTTGTTACCGGCTAATTTGATAAGCTGCATTCCTTGTTATACAAGTTGTATGAATTATTAGTGAAAACATTTAAAACTTTACACCCACAATTAAAAATAAGAGTCCGTCTCTTATTATCAACAGTGTAGTCCAGAACACTGAAGCAATCTTTCAGTCTCCAAAGGGTTTTTTACTACAGGTAGCCAAAAACATTATGTCGAACGCACTTTCATAATCTATGATTACTTCTAGTATTATGAAAATAGTCCGGTCTATTCCGCCTGCAACGATTCCGCAGGTCTCCTGATACACGAGTAGAGACTGGTAACTATAGTACAGTTAATCGGTCAGCGGCAACGCTATGACGCATGCTCTCGTGAGTTATACTGTATCAGGTTTCGGCATGGCATGAACTTACCGGTTCCACGACTAAACTAAGCTCTTTCTGAGCGGTATTTTCCTACAACTTGGATGGATTTACAGAAGGTTGGCTAGTTTACGAGTTTTGGAACCAAGCTATGAACTCATCAAGACGTCGTTTGGACCCTGAATGGCTATTTATGGGCTGTTATGGTTTGAGGAAAACGAAAGACTATAATACAGTTCGAGATGATAGACGCCAGATGGTAAGTCTAAAGTAATTCCTAATTTACTTACTAGTAGATATATTCATCAGTAGGTGCCTTAATAATACTAATAAAAAGTAAATGAGTATTTCATGGACGAACTGACTATGCCAAAACGATGTATATGCATGTGGCCCAGGGTCCAACTGCTGCTGAGTGCTGCTTTCTGTCGCCTTTATAAATCTGCGACCGAGCAGAGCGAAAACATGAAGTGTCGTTACAACTTAAATACACATCGGCGACTCGAATTAACCATCTAGTTACAATCTTAGGACATTGCGTTGTGTTTGAGTATAGTACTATCTTAACAAGTACGTTTCTAAGCGAGTAAATAATGAAAAGAATAACACAAAAAGTCAAAACCATAGTGAACCTCGTGTCTCAGCGCGGCCATCAATATGCTAATTATATGATAACTTCCGGCGCTAGGTAAAAGTGCACACTTCCTGTAAGCTACAAATAGACAAAATAATAATGGCTGAGGTCACACTTGAATGTTTACTTCAGTAAATTTGCCTTGACTGAGGTAAAACTCATGAGCTTTCTTTACTACAGTAAACCTACCCGACATGTCAAATGAAAAGATAAACAAAATCCAGATGAGTTTTGTGCTGTACTATTGACACACTGGTATCTATATAAACGGAGTGATGACAGTTAACTGTCCTATGCTAATTTTAGCCTTCAAGTTTAGGCATTCGCAAAAGACTGAGCAATGGAACCTGAACGTGTAGTTTTGCTCGTTTCTCTTTTACTCATTTATATATATGCTCACTAGGAGAGCTAGCCTGGGAAACCAGCCGACTCTTATCGCTCCCGACTCACGAAAGAGATGTCTGGGAAGTGAGGCAGAAAATGCCATACTGATGACGTAGCAGATAGCCGTTTCACAATGCATAAATTAGTTGCAATTCTCAGAAGCCGAATGCGAACAACAGAGTATATAAACTACCGAGGCTGCTCGTTTGCTTGGCAGTGGTCACCGTCATGAACAACCATGAAATTCAAGCCTATATATATTTAGCGTGTGTTGGTAGCTTGCTTGCTTCGTTCTTTCAGCGGCCCGGTCAAGAGAATTTGTCCTACGACTGTCAAAACATAATAGTTGTTTATAATTTCAAAACCTACACACAGCATAGCAGGCCACTTTTCAAGCCAGCTCTTTTGTCAGGTCAGTAGCCTAAGAGGTTAGCTACAGAATGCAGCGGTTATTTTCAGGTATACTACCGAGGCTGCCCGTTTTCTTGGGTGATTGATTCATATCACACTTGGTTCGTGATTCATAGCACACTTACATGTAATTATGTTTATTCATAGCTCAGATTCACTGTCTGAACGATTTATCCGCCGCAACAACAACTCATCCAGTGTTTTGTGATAGCTCAGTGTATGTAGGTTTACTGATATGAAATTATAAACAACTATGACAGTAGTCAGTACCTTTCTTGTAAATGTTTTGACAGTACGACATTTCGCTTTACTAGCCGCTGAAAGAACTCAGTCTGCAAAGGAGCCAACAACAGCACCGGCACACGCTAAATAGGCTTGAATTTCATGAGTTGTTCGTGACGGTGATCAACTGCCAAGCAAACGAGCAGCCACGGTAGTTATATTCCTTGAAAAGAACTCTGTTGTTCGCATTCGGCTTCTGAGAATTGCAACTAATTTATGCATCGTGAAACGGCTATCTGCTACGTCATCAGTATGGCATTTTCTGCCTCACTTCCCAGACGTCTCTTTCGCGAGTCGGGAGCGATAAGAGTCGGCTGGTTTCCCAGGCTATAGGAGAGCTAACAGAATTCGCTTCATTTTAATGTTTGTTGATGTATATTCCTTCAAGGCAAACTTGCCAATTGCAGTTAACTCTATCTATTGTTTTGAGAAGATTTTAAGTTCAATTCGGAACTGACTTTATACAGGCTTTATACACACGCTAAGCATGGGCCGGCTCAAGGATGATTCGAACGGAGACGTATCTATCGTAACCCGCTCTGGAAAAAGACTTCAGAGTTTCAAGTGTTACTTTTGACTATATTTGTGGACTTGTTGAATCAGACTGACTTTGTGTATGTAACTAATGCTGCATACATTGGCGTGCATGTATGTGTAATGTGCCTTTTAATTTACTGATCCCTTCTTTGCGTTCCAATCTGCAGGCTTTGTGCCTCTGTAACCAAAATGACTCAATTAGAAAGAGGTTGAAGAAAGTAAGATTGCAGTGAACAGAGTGAATTGCTGAGTGAATATCACAGTTTTTCGGTAACCAAAATTCATGATTAGTTTTGAATGCCAAGTACAGAAAAATATGTTAGATAAAAAAAAATACATGCAAATGTGCCTTGAATTTACTGCTACATCCCTGTCACTGTACAACGAAGAAACTAGCTCATGAGGCTGCCGATGCATGTTAAAATCCTCCTAACACTGATTGTGTGAACGCAAGGACTGAACGGGAATATTTCTACTTCTGTGCAGAGTACGTGATTGCACTTTTCTGATAAAAGCTTAAAAAAAGTTCATGTCACCTAAATCAACAAGGTTTAGATTTACTCCGAGATATACCCACCCTTTTCAAGTAGGTTTACTGCAGTAAAGTTTCTTTTCATCCTCCTTTCTATCGTAACTAACCAGAGTTGAGTTTACTAGTAACGGTAAACTACGAAAAGGGGGTCATTCGAAAAAGGGTTTACTACAGTAAATAGCGCTTTACTGCAGTAAACTTTGGCGAGTGTGACCTCAGCCAATGTCACGGAAAATGGCCACATGCATATAAACATGTTTTTCCTTGCCAAGTAGGAACAAATATTTCCAGGCCTGCTTCAGGGATATGGAACTTATTTTTTTCTAGCGCTCTGGCAAGTTTTCCAAAATAAGTTAGTTCTATATCCACAGTTGGTTCATCCTGGCAGCAGTTGTCTGCCTGAGCGATTCAGGGATGTAGAACTTTTTTTGTAGAGCTCCAGTAAGTTTACCAAAATAGGATTGATTTCAAGTTAGTTCTATATCCCCACTGAGTTGGTTAATCCAGCGGGTAGTCCTGGCAGCTTAGTCTGCCTGAGCGCTTCAGGGATGTAGAACTTATTTTTTTCTTGTACTCCGGCAAGTTTTCCGAAATAAGATTAACTTCAAGTTAGTCAGTACTGAGAAAAGCCTGCTGAAAGCTGTCATAATTAAAGGGATTAGAGAGAGCAAGCTGCATCTAATTGATAGGAATGTACATGTAGATACTGGGCATCAGTTGGGGGTAATATGGTTACTCTAAGAGGGTCAGCCTCATTATGGTCAGACAGGTCTCAGTTAGATGTATCAAATTCAGACTTGTTATTGGTACTGTTGTAGAGTGATGTATAGTTCTGTCAAGATCTTTGAGCTGGGTATATTTAGCAAAGTGACCATAACACATGAGATCTTAGAGTTGAATATTACCAAAGCAGAGCGACTGTATCAATTATATCATACTCTAAAAATAGTGTCATTATATAGTCAGCCCTCAAAATTAAAAACAACATATTAGTCACCATTTTAGCAATGTCCAGACTCCAACTTCTGTAAACACAAAACTAATTCAATGCTCAAATTTTTTTCTTTTAGGATGAGGAATATTAATCAATCAATTTATTGAAGATACCAATTCAAGCTCCTGGGTCACTTGGCTGTGGGGACTTGATGCCCTTTACATTGCAGTAGAGGGGTTGACACTTAACACATTAGGTCCCAGAAGCTGTTTTGTTAATTCAGTAGGTTTCCTTGTACATGTAGCATAATGGATCCCTCATATGGCTTGGTTATGCAAAAGTGATTGACCCTAGTGCTAGGATCTGCAGTATTGATATATGCGAAATAGTATGGAGGTAATCGGCTAATGCTGTTGACACCCAATTCAGATCATGTGATGTAAACATATGCTACTCTGGGGAAATATTCCTTTTTAATTCTAAGGGATGGACCATTAGAAAAGTTATTGGGGGGGGGGGGGGGGGATTCTCAAGCTGCATGAAATTTTTTTTACTCCAGTTTGCTGTGAAGCAATTATTTTTGGCTAAGATCTCATGTATGTCTTTTTTTGAAAATATTTTATGTACTAATCTATTCAATTTGGAATATTAAGTTATTCCAACATTAGCTACCTTTGTACTTAATCATTCTTGTCCTAAGTAAACTTTAAGAGCCATGCCCCTGTGAAAATCTTTTTTTTATCAGGGCTAGCGTGCCCATATTAAAAGTTATACTTCAATATTGATACCTATAAAAGTGAACAGTGGCATCACCTTGCACTGCAAATGACTGTTTATGATTTAAGCTCATAACGATCGAGACCAGTGAAAATCCCATTCAAACATCTTTTTGAGACAAAAAGTTATGTAAATTTCTTTTGTAAATTACTCCTGCCTTTAATAGTGGATAAATCAAAGGATACATATGTGTACCTCGCACAAAAGAGTTGCTGCAACAAAAACACTGATAGAAGGAAACCATTTGGAGTTGATGGCATTCCTGTACATTTGTGCAGTCCCTGGCCTCTTCCTTGCCTCTCCCCCTCTCCATGTAGGATTTTTTCTGTGTTGCTGGCTGTGCATGAATATTTTTTTTGATAATTTTCCCTTGTGTGGATATTTTTTGGAATTCCCCCACCCCCCATAACTTTTCTAATGGTCCGTCCCTAATCATAATGCAGTCATGCCTATCTGAATAAAATTAATTTTCAGAATCAATTCTCCAGAGTAATGTGTGTTTACATCACATATTCTGAATTGGGTGGCAACAGCATTAGCCGATTACCTCTATTACAATGAAGATACATGTAGCTCTCTTTCTAGGGTCAACCTCCCTTAGTGTAAACAGGCTCTAATGTTGTACTAACATGATTACCCCAGTTTCGTTTTTTTTTTAATGCAGTGACATTAAACCTCTAAGTTTCCTCATCAGCAAGCTTCAACTAAATCTCCCTCATTAACATGATTAAGGTTACTTTATACCTTCAGGATACAGATTAAAAGTGTTTTTATACTGAATAGAATAAGGGCTGTAGATGGGCAACCTATATACCAAAATGATCACTGATCAATTGTCTGTATGAATTTGTTAGATGTTTCTATGGTAATGTGTGTAAGGAGGAATAATTTACATTCACATCGGTGAATTTGAATTGAATGCAATGAGGATATAACATATACAGTACATCTGAAACTGCACAATAATGTAGAATAACATGGTCTTCTAATGTGTGTGTGAATTTTGCTTTAAGCAAATGCTATGGCATTTTTTATTCACTTTGCATTGCCTTCCACTGATATTCACCTTCAAAGTTCAAATGACCATGAACTTTGTTTAAAGCAAAATATCAAAATTTGTGCACACACTTTTGAAGACTGTTACATGTACTTTGTAAACACCTAACAAATTAGTACAGTCAACACTAATTTATCAGTGATCAGGTTGCCCATGTACAGCCCTTATTCTATTCAGTATACAACCATTACTGTAGTCTGTACCCTGAAGGTATATGGTACATGCATAATAAGCATGAGAGAAAATTAGAGGGGCACTCTGATGAGGGAACATTGGAATGTCCCCTGGCACACCCAGGTTATGGTAGCCTGATTTTCAGACGGTCGAGGTCATCCACTCACTTCCTCCCACCTCCCCGTCTGATGGACTTTGGCAGAAACCGTGTTCCTGACGTCTGTAATTTCAACCAATCAGAGCGAAGGTTTTATTTTTAGAGAACTGAGGTATGCGTGGAATGTCCAGTGGAGCCTGCATGAAGGACAACCCAAATGGCGGACGATACAAACGGACTTGAAATGGCTTTGGAGAAAGCGTGCGAAACTTTCGGCATTTCTGAATTATTTCCCGAACAGCAAAAGGCAGTATTACCCCTTGTTTCCCGAAAGGACCTTGGCCATCACAGCTGCATCTATAGGCGACGACCAGGTACAGAATCGAGAGAGGAGAAATTATTTAGCCTTCTAGTACAGCTCGCCAGAATCATGCACTTTCCTGCACTGCAGAATTCTTATGTTTTACAGCTTCAAACTTATGTCGATTTCTCAGAACTAACCCTATCCTGTGTGAGTTGCTCTGGTTTTTTGGGCAGCAGGAACTTTTTAAATAGGATTTTTTGTACAGTATTTCAAGCTCATGGTCACAACACTGATCTAACTACCGGATTTGTTGTACTTTACAATTTGTCAAAATCAAGACTGTTCAAAATTCTGATAACATAAATATTTAGACAAATGTAATCCAACTTAGATTTAGTCAACCAAGATTTAGTCTTCTTAAGGCGAAAAAGTTAAGATATTTCAGCTTTTAGGACAGCAAAATTGTCAAAATAAAATGTTAACAATTTTGCAAACATAAATAATTGCCCAAATGTCGTGAAACTATTACCATGACATACTCCGTATGTGTGTTCACTGCTGTAAAAAAATCATTACATTTCATGAAATATTTGGTCTTCTAATTGCCAACATTCTAGGAGACATTACATTTTTATACGGCATACAAAGCGGTCGAGGAAGATTAATGATTTTCAAAAGCTCGTAGCTAGTAGATTGATAAACATCACGATATTGATAGCGCTTCCTATCAGATTTTCCCGGTACACGTCTGAGGACAACTTGTTTCTCCACGTTCTGTTTCTATAAGTTTGAAGCTGTAGAACATATTCTGCAGTGCATGAAAGAGCCGTGATTCTGACAATCTGTAGAAGTTGTAGAAGACTATATCATTTCTCTCTTCTCAGTTCTCGACCTGGTCGTCGCCTTATAGATGCAGCTGTGGTAGGAAAGGTCCTTCCAGGAAACGAAGTATAATAATGCCTTTCTCTGTTTAGGAATTTCAGAAATGTCGAAAGTTTCGCATGCTTTCTCCAAAGCCATATCAAGTCCGTTTGCATCGTCCACCATTTGGCTTCACATTCATGCAGGCTGCACTCTAGAGACATAATAATAATAATAATGAATTATTTATATAGCGCTATTTCCTATAGCTCAATAGCGCTTTACAATTTTTTAACGAACTAATAAAATAAGTATAAAAATACTAATTTAAGATATGATAGGTATGGAAATATATGTACATAAATATTACAAATTTACATTATACTATCTAATAACAAATAAACTATCTAATTATAAAATTTCTTAAAAAGATGTGTTTTAACATTTGATTTAAAACTGGCTACTGAATCACTAGAACGGATAAAATCTGGTAGAGAGTTCCATAATTTAGGCGCGGCAAATACAAAAGACCTATGACCGTAACTAGCTAGTCTAGCTACGTGTACTTTAAGTAAGTTTTTAGAAGAAGACCTTAAGTTCCTAGACGGAGCATATGGCTGTATAAGGTCACTAATATAGGTAGGGGCTAAGCCATTAAGTGCCTTATAGGTAATTAATAATAATTTAAAAACAATGCGTTGGCACACTGGAAGCCAGTGTAATTGCTTCATAATGGGTGTGATGTGGTCATATTTTCTAGTACGCGTAACGAGACGAGCTGCTGAATTCTGAACATTCTGAAAACGGTCAATTAAAAATTTAGGTAGTCCATATAATAGTGAGTTACAGCTGTCTAACTTTGAAGTGATAAATGCATGGACTAGGATTTCAGTATCCAATTGTGATAGGCAGTCCCTTATTCTAGCTATATTACGTAGGTGATAGTAGCATGTTTTACAGACATTAGTGACATGTACTTCAAGGGACATATGTTGGTCGAAGGTGACACCAATATTCCTGGCAGAAGTGGATGACGAGATCCTTTCGGTGGAGACATCGATATAGTCTATCGATGGGCGTGGACGATGGTGAGCACTTAGGATCAAGAGCTCCGTCTTGTCCCTATTTAGCTTCAACTTGTTACGTCTCATCCAGGAATCAATCTCACCCACACAGGCTTGCACACGTGCAACAGCACTAGACTGACCCTCAGGTGTGGGATCAAAACCAGAATAAAGCTGGACATCGTCAGCATATAGGTGGAAACTGAGACCATGTCGTCTGATGATGTCACCTAGAGGTGACGTATATAACAGGTACAGTATGGGCCCAAGAACTGACCCCTGGGGGACACCACAGCATAGATCTTTAACGGCTGACCTTACTCCATTTATCATAACGAACTGCTTGCGGTCTTGGAGGTACGATCGAAACCATTTGAGTACATTGCCTCTAATCCCAAAACGCGTACGCATCCTATCAAGTAATATGTCATGGTCAACTGTGTCGAAGGCGGCTGACATGTCCAGAAGCAAGAGTACAACACATTTATGACTGTCAATTGAGGACAAAATGTCATTTTGCACTTTAAGAAGGGCTGTCTCAGTGCTGTGTAGTCGTTTGTAGGCTGACTGAAGAGATTCGCCCAAGTCATTGACAGTTAAGTGCCCCTCCAGCTGACCCGCAACAGCTTTCTCAATGATCTTTGAGACGAACTTCAGATTCGAGAGTGGTCTAAAACTAGGGTATTCTTCAAAATCTAATGAAGTTTTCTTCAATTTAGGTCTAATCATTGCCTCCTTAAGCTGAGTAGGCATACAGGCAGATTGGAGTGACATATTGATGATATTGGTGAGAGCCGGCAGGAGCATCATCTTGCAGGCCTTGAGAAATTCTGCAGGTATGGGATCAATTTCACAAGATTTCTTTCCGGCGATATCAATCAAACCATCCACCTCCTTCTGAGACATCATCTGAAACTCGGTAAGTTGGACGGATGAAATCCCCTCCTCTGTCGAGTAGGACTGGGTGGCAGCATTAGTTTCGTCCGATAACTCGTTCTGTATGGCAACTATTTTGTTGTGAAAAAATTCAACAAAGTTATTAGCCAGATCTAACGTCGAGGGTGCAGTAGGGTAGCGACTCTCTACCTTCCGATGCAACAGTTTATCTACTGTATTGAAAAGAATTTTCTGATTGGAAGCATTATCAGAGATAATGGAGGAATAGTAGGAGGCTTTAGCCTCTTTCAGCATGTTGTTGACAACCATACATTGCTCAGCATACATTTCCCTGTCGACACAGAGCCTGGATCCTCATTCCATGCATACCTCAGTTCTCTAAGAATGAAACCTTCGCTCTGATTGGTCGAAATGAAACAATGACCAGAACACTGGTTTCTGTCAAAGTCCATCAGATGGGGAGGTGGGAGGAAGTGAGCGGATGTCCTCGACCGTCTGAAAATCAGGCTAAAGTTATGGCCCCTAGGAGGGCACAATGCTCATTACCCTGTAGCCTGCGTTGTATCTGAACTGAACCCTGGTTAAGTCCATCTGCAAACCAGCAACAGAGAGCTTGTTCTAGACCCCCAGCAGCGTACCGTGATTTGAGTACACGTTCTGATTGGCTTTTAAAAATGCTTTTTCTTACATGTCTTCTAACTGGCTATTTTGAAATGACTAGATCGTTACGCCATGCGATAGCTCCAACAGCTGCTTACATCAGCACAACATTCCATTCCCCATTTGTCTAGACCAATTACAGTATACATGTACAAATTAAATTAGCAACGACTCGCTTTTGTCGGCATTTTATACGAGCTCACTAGTTCAGCCTCAAAATAGATGAGTTCTTCGAAAATATTTCTTATTTCTTGATAAAAGCTAAGAACAGAATATATACGAAGCTGTTTGAACCGATTCTACATCCATATTTTTGAAGTTTAGCCTCTGTATTTCCACTAACGATTTCCTGCCAGACGAGTGTTCTGGTGCAAGTGGTTCTTGGATTCTGGGGAGACTAACTGGTGACAGTTGAACATGTAACAAAAAGCATTTTTAAAAGCCAATCGGAACGCATACTCAAATTATGGTACGCTGCTGGGGGTCTAGTACAAGCTTTCCGTTGCTGGTTTGCAGACTTAACCTGGGTTTAGTTCGGATGCGACACAGGCTAGTTACCCTGTACCCTTCCCATTATATGGCTTCTTCATGTTGCTTCCATGTGGGATATGGTACTTAAAACCAAAATATGTGAATTAATTATAAAACTCCATGCATGCTCCTTAAATATTTAGTCAACCACATGTGCATTGTATTTTACTGTTATTCTTCTCATAAAGAATGTACTTTTCCCTAGGGTAATTCATTCAATGGCCCTCAATCAAGCACATAAAGTTTTCGAAAGTAACCCAACTGAAATGTTTTGTAGTTTATACAAGTACTTATCGGAGCTAGTTCGGTTCCTTGGTTATTCATGGTATTACAAACTAATCATTAAATTTTAGGAGATTAGTTATTAAATTTCCCCTTGGGCTTTGGGAGGATTTGTAACAGCCACAGGCAGAGGGACCTTTACAAACCTCCATTGGCTTGCGGGGAAATTTAATCACTGATCTCCTGAAATGTCATGCAATTACTTATAATAATGTCTATTTATTTTGTGAGGCAGCTGTTCTAAATGAAGCAAAGAATAGAGTATGCTGTGAGCAGAGCCTTCTTCGACTTCACGAAAAGAAAAGGCTGTGAGGCATTCATGTTTTTCTTTGCTTAAGATGTTGGGCTTGACAAGCCTGTTAAAATCGGTTTATCACCGTGCGGCTAATTTTTGATTGAAGCTGATTCTGGACCAAACCTGGGACCACTGCAACAATGACGGATGTAGGTGTCAGACACAATGGAGTGAGTCTGGCACAAGATAAAATCGTTGCTGCATGCTCAATAAGAAAACAACATATACTGCAGAGCCTTCCTTTCTTCTCGCTTTTCGTGGAGTCGAAGAAGACATTGCTTGTGGGGTAAGAATACAGTATACATGTAGTTGTTAATAATATATTCTCTATCATTATTCCCTATCATCCTTATATAATATTTACCTTTGTAACCAAGAGTGTAGAAGCCGGAAAAGAAAACGATTGATAGGTTGTAAAACCTTGTTAATTGAAGTTATTTTGATGACACTCACTATGAGTAAGTGTTTTCTAACGAGAACAACAATAATTATTATAGACCAGTGTGTACTGAAAATCTGTATCAGTAGTTTATTTTGAGTATAGTTTATATATATATTGTTTGAGTTAAATATCATTCTGCATCAAAGTAATCCAAAGGGAAATGCATTCAAAATTGCTTTAAAGTAAATATTTCTATTTTATACACACATATATTCTTGTAAATTTGCCCATATCTATTATATTAAAATATGTACTTAGACATAATTGTGTTCAGACTTTGATTTTAATGTTAACTTTTATTTCATTTGGGGGTAAAAATGGTTGAGTTAGTTTTTCTCCGATCAGATTTGTTTACTCCTACGAGTAAACTTTACTCTTATTTGGGAGTGTTATTAAACTCCAAAACTGAAGTTAAAATAATGGAGTTAAAATAACTCTAGTAAGGGGATGGTCCTGAACCTTTTTCTAGTACTCCACTTTCAGAGTGATTTATACTCCCAAATTAGAGTTAGTTCTACTCCAATTTTAGAGTTACATTAACTCCAAACTGGGGGTGTTTTTACTCCAAAATAAGAGTTAACATACTGGAGTTAAAATAACTCCAGTAAAGGGATGGTCCTGAACCTTTTTTTTTAACTCCAGATTTGGAGTTGATATAGCTCCCTGGAAATAACAGTGGCGCGCGCCTGTACTGTTTCCCGCCTCAAGATCACATGACTGAAAAGCCAAGCCTCCGTTCGAGATAAGCTATCCGCTCGATACGACGAAGCACATGTGGTAAGTTCTTTGTTACTGGCTGTGGTCACACGAGAGGGTTAAACAAGATTTAGCGACCTAAATCACGATTTTAAAAAGTGTAAAAACTAATCACGATTTACGAAACTCGAGAGGTATGTTTGTTTTGGAATGTTAATTAAAACGAAAAGTACATGTAGCTGTCATTATACAGACAAGGCGGTCATGCTTGTCTGTAGTTTAATTTTCCGAGTGCTTCGTGATGCCGGTCTTGGCCAACAAACCCTGCTAGCAGAGGTTCTTTTCTCTTACCCTCTCTCCAGCTCCACTAACGAGGGAGAAAGTAACCTCTGCCACGATCCGAACGGTTTTCTGTTGAGCATGCGCCACGGTATCTGGATTTCCATTGGCCGAGAAAAACGAGACAGTAAACATTGTATATTTCCTATTGTTAACGGCAAGAGAAGGCGTGGGAAAATAAAATAAATTTCCTTCGTCGAGAGTGATGTACCCTGGATACCAGAGGCTCGAAATCGTCGGGGCGAGCGAAGCGAGACCAGCTGAAATCAAGATTTCAGCACGAGTCGCGAAGCGACGAGCCTCTGGCCGCCCGAGTACATATTTTCGTTTCTTCCGGTACAGAATCTGTACCTCGTCCCTGATTGGTTGATTGAGTTGTGGCCATGGAAACTGAGGCATTCGGATCAAAGGAACATTTTGATTGGCTTTCATCTTGAGATCGTGTTACAAACCGGTTCACGAGTCTTGACAGATTATACACAAACGTTAATGTTTCACAGTGCTGTACAATTTGAGTTAGCCTCGAAATAAACGAGTTGAAGTCTGTTCATGTTCTTGAAGCGGCGTGATGTCTTCTCAGTACGGCCTACTCAGGCCTGATTTTCCAACTCATACCTGGTATTTGCTTCTTCCTTCACGTTCGATTATCCAAAACGAGCAAGTGTACTGGTGGTTTGCCCTCTATATGCCCTGATTTACTCGCACATAACAGAGCTAGAACAACGAGGAATCAAAGCATGCTCATTGGGAGATCCAAACATCAAACCCGACGAAGTAAATCGAGAAGTTTCCTTTATCTTCACAAATCCCGACAACGGCATGTTTTATGTTTTGAATCACACACGACTTCACCACATGAAAGTGACATAAGTGACAGTGATCGCGAACCGAGTCCCCATTAAGAGATTTCTGACAAATGTGGCAAATGGTTGCACCGCGGTGGGCTATAATGTCATCTCGAGTCATGCGTAGGACTTTACATTTAGATAGGGCTGCCTTAACTTTCTGTTCTTCTTGTCGTATTGCCTCCAGGAACATTTCCGTAGCGTTGGGCCCTCTATAGACGACTGGAGTCTCCGTATGACCATCGCATCTCACCACGATGTAGCCGAATCCGCAAGCCTCATGTAGTTGAGTTTTCTGGGTGTTGCTTTGCCCCGGATCGAGCTCTAGTCCTTCGATCTTGGTTGTCAGCGCCTCGAAATCGGCGTAAATGATGTAAGGAACCTTCATCTGTTTGTGCCAGTTCTGGAAGGATAGCTTGTTCTTACCCTCTTCAAGCATTTCCACTCTCACTGCTGTTTGTCCTACACCTTTACATTCTGGAATGTGTTTTTCGAGGAGATCTTTTCGGCAGTATCCATGTAAACACCTCTCGCAGAAGTGCTTCCTTTCGCGGTGTTTGCTCTGATCGTAGAGAAGTCGATTCAAATCCTTGATCCAAGTATAGTGATACTTTCCGGATTTCTCTATTAGCAATAGGTTGATGCGTTTGGTGTCCCCACATTGCTTGCTAATCCTATAGACAATCACACCTTTCTCCCATCCGAAGACATTGATCGCAAGGTTGTTTCGCTTCTCAACTCTGCAAATCTGTGATATGGGTGTTGGTGCATCGATTTCTGTGAAGTCTAGGCCATCGTCTATAGGATACTTGGATGGTCTTTGGGTATTAATCTCGACTGGAAAGAGCGCTGATCGTAGTGCCCATCGTAGGCAGTTATCATCCTTATTTTGAATATTAATTACAGCCCTCTTGTTTTGGACTTCTTTAGGAAGTGAAATGTATGAGCCTCCTCGTAGTGGTTGGTATCGCGCTATGTCGAGCCAAAGCAGAACTACTCGGTCTACCACCCATCCTGAGCCTCTATGTATCCATCTCTCTAGTTGTTCTTGGATCGCAGGAAAAGCCGACTTGTCTAGCGCGGAATTGATTTCGTTGGACTGCAATAGAACCTCCTGGTAATGACGAAATACTACGTCGATGGATTCTTCGCTACCATCAAGGTTGTACTTTATTAGATCTACTCTCAGGGCGAGCTGGAACTTCACGCCTTTTAGATCGACAATCTCTTCCTCTAGTTTTTCGTGGATTATGTGGCGTACACCATCTAAGAATGCCATTGGGTCTGCACCGAGTTCGTGGCCCTCTGGAACATCCATCTGCCAGCCTCGTAAGAAATTACCAATGACCCATTTAGTTCGTTTGAATACTAGTGGGACAATTTTGGGGGGAATTAAACGTCTTTCTATCGTTTCGGGGATCGGTTCATCAAGTATGTTGCGCGCCTTTTCGTATACATCTAGTACGTCTCTCTGATAATTAACGTATGCCATATTTACTATGGGTATAATATTAGTATATCTATTCTCTAATAGGTAAATTTTTTGTAACGAGTTCGGTCAATACGTCGTCGAAATCCTTTCTAGCCCTCCTACCTATACGCATCAGTTCCATAATAGGTAAATTCTTCGTAGCAAGTTCAGTCAATACAGCGTTGAAATCCGTTCTAGCCCTCTTACCTTTACGCATCAGGTTCATCTGTTCGGTTATATTACCACATGGGCGACAAAGTCGTGTCTCTGATTGAGTCCCAACTCCACACGAACGGCAGGGGTATGGCTCAAACGATCCTTTTCTGATCTGGTGTCGATGTTGCTTACAACACTCAAATAAACAACTCTTACCACAAATAGTTCTCCTGCCAACCATTAACCATCGGCACTGATTATGTCCTCGCATCTTATGGCTGGTAACATAATGGTAACATTTATCTAATAGGGATTTATTAATGGTTGCATAAAATTGGCCGTTTTTTTATTATTGGGGGTAGTTCTTAGTAAGGGAATAATGGGGAGTTATATGAGGTCTGAATATTCGTTCTCTAGTTCGTACTGGAAGAAGTACTCAACGAGACACTTAACGATACCGTAATGACCATTATCGTAGGCATAACGTAGTGCGTGGTTGGCGTCTGTATCATAATCGAAGGGATAAAAGTACTCAATAATCAATTTACAACGTCAAGAAAGCCATTTCTAGTGGCCTTGAATAGCATACCACCAATGTCCTCATATAATTCATCATAATCATATTTGGGGATCTGGGAGTGCTTAAAGAGAAACTTGACGATATCGATATTGCCATTTTCGCATGCGTAGCAAAATGCACAGGTGATGTGTATGGCTAGTATATTGAACTGGAAGCGCTTAATTAGCCACTTAACGATACCAAAATCATTATTCCTACAGGCATTGATTAGTATGTCCCCATCGTAGTTATACTCGGTTTCATCGTCGTCGTCTTCATCGTAGTAGTATGCCCTAAAATTACCATTATCAGTATGGCTATATCCTACTACGATACCACATTCGCAATCGTATACGTCATCCTCGGAAATATTGAATTTCTTAACCAAATTATCTCTCTCATCATCGTTATGAGCAGACATAAGCCCTAATAGGACTACTCGTCTACGGAATTCTTTGTCTACTTTTTCGTAACGTGCTATAGATGCGGCATCATTTAGATGTTTTGAAGTCAAAGAAATAGCGGCAAATGATGTAGGACCGGCATACTCTACGATCTTAGTCAAGATTTCTATAGGAAGGTATAATATATTAGTCATAGTATTTACATACTTCAGATGTTTCGACATAGTGGTTGCGACATTAGAACGGTACGGCATATTAGATATAGTATACAGGGCGTTTTTATATAGTAACTGTGATACAACCTCATAATATGATGATAACATTGGGGTTTATTAATGGTTGCATTAAATGTAGTTGGGGGTGGTTCTTAACGGGAGACTAATGGGGGCTTATATAAGGAACAAATTTCAACGATTTTTTCGCGGAGTAGGGATATACGATGGGAGAAAAAAGGCTTAGATAAGGATGTGAATTAGAACCCCCATTGTATATACTACTCTCGACATTTTACCCTCGACCCTCGACTTTTTACACTCGACCCTCGACTTTTTACACTCGACCCTCGACCCTCGACAAAAACCTACACTCATTATTTTCTAGTCCTTGGCGGCATGGCGCTATGCTAGTCGGTCAAGCATGACCACCTATATGTAGTCTGTTTTTAAATAAATTCTTGAACATGACAGCTCATGATAGCTACTAGAATTTTGTAAATCGTAACATAGGCAAACCACAATAATGAAGTGAAAACAAGAATAAAACGTGTTTTACGTACTTTTTGTGAATGTAATTTTTACCCTCCCTCTCCTCCCCCCTACTTTTAAGACTGCTCAATTCAAATTCAAACTATTTGAATTGAGCGGTCTTAAAAGTAGGGGGAGGAGAGGGAGGGTAAAAAATGACAAATTCACAAAAAGTATGTAAAACAACTTTTATTCTTGTTTTTACTTCACAAACAATATGTAAACACATTTTATTTTAGTTTTCACTTCATTATTGTGGTTTGCCTATGATCGTAAGTAGTTTTTAGTAACCGGAGCAGACTCTCAATAGGGAAGAGTAGGAAAAGAGGAGTATTTTTATTCTCCTTCCCCACTGGGCTTGAAACTCGGGTTTTTAGATTTTTTTATAATCATGATTTCGGTCTTTTTTATCAAAGTTTGCACATCTATATTCGTCTTTTTGAATAATACAAAATACAGTGAGTTTTTGTCTAATTCTCATTCTAAACATCTTATACTCGAGTGGCCTTGCCATCTGTCATATTTTTCTCAAAGCCGTGTCTTCGGCCATATTTTTACTTTTGTGATAAATGTGCAAACTACTTGACGTCACGCATGTAATGAGCATTTTTTTTTTATGGGATTAAAATTGCCGCATGCTTTGGACAATGACTTCAACACGAACAAAATGTTTGCGCTCTTAAAATTTAATTGTATTCGTGAAGTCAGTCAGTAGAATGAACAATAAATCAGTGTGACAATTCCAATGTTTTTATTTATAACTTCAGTTATGCCATTAGTCTAATTAATGTGTGTGTGTGTATTACAGCTCTGAGACTGCCTCCCCCACAGGCTCTCCAAGATGGGTTACTATTCTTCCTATATTTCCTTTCGCGCCCCGCCCGTCCAGCAAGCGAGCGACTGGAGACGAGGCAGGTTCCGAGATCAACTAAATCACATATCAATATATAATGAACTACTTAGCTAGGAACGAATCAACTAAATCACCTATCAATATCATTACATTTAGGACATGCGACAAAATATATTTACTAATGTGGAGGAGCACAAGCATAAAACCACGAGGGTTACCAAAGTTGCTTTTGCCCCTGGAATACTTATTTAAATTAATCTATATATAAGACAAATAAAATATGATATATAAAAAGTGAATGTAGATAGTGCACTAGATCTAGTATAAGAGTTTGTGTAAACTAGACTGAAACAGAAATAAATGTATTTAAAAAAATAAGATTAAAGTAATAGAGTTTAGGTTAAGTATTATATCTACGAGAAAGAGCAAAAATAGTAAATAGCACAAACGATAGTTTTTACAGAAACTAGTCGCCCACTGTATGTTTTCTCCTTACTCCATGTTTTATTTTTGTTTTTAAATGTTTGAACAAACTGGTGGACTTTAATTTTAATCAGTTTTACACACACCAGTGAAATTCATATTTACAATACCAGAAACAAGTCAAACTTACATTTTCCAACTTAGGCTAAACGGGCAAATTGGGCATGCAAACAAAAACTTACATGACTAGGTGTGGCGAATTGCGAGACTTGCGTTTGCGTTTTCAAAATCCGAGCCCGAGACTTTAAAGCAATTTGAAATTCCGAGCCCGAGACTTTGAGATACGAGCTTGTTCGTTATAAAAATCGAAGCCCGAGTTATGATGAAACACCCAGTACCTTTCTTCACGCCAGGTGAGGAATTATTAATAATAATAATAGTAAATATACCAGGAATTCACCATTTAACCAATTAGCTGTCGTTCGCGTACCTTGTAAAACACATGCAGAGGCCGCCAAGAAACCGTAACTCCAATAAAAGCTAATAAAAGAGTAAAAAGGCGTAACTCTGAGACCGTCTCCAAAAAAAATCAGAGACTCCGAGATGGGAAAAGTAAAGAAAAATCGAGACTCAGAGACTGTACCTATAAAATGCGAGATTTCGAGACTTACCGACTTTTTGCGAGACCCTCCGCTTTTCTTGACACGATTCGCCACCCCTAGGACTTTTAAATTAATAATTTAGATATCGATGTAGATGCTCGGTCTGTAACAACCATATTTGTAAATATAATATGTTAATTTAAATTTTAAAAAAACTGTCTGTAAAAAAACTGTATGTACTTCAATATCACTATTCAAACTCAAACTCAATTTATGTAATTAATTAATTAATTAGTAATGGGCTCCTGTCGTTTCATTAAAAACAATAACAATAACAATAATAATAATAATGTCTTTAATGAATCACCGATAAAATACATATCGTGTGTTAAGCTATAAGTAATAAAGCATAAATATACAACTCTCATAATATAACAAACGTGTAAAGTATGTGGGAACAAAGACTATTAAATAGCTTGTGTAAGGGTGCGTTTACCAATTTCGTCGCTAAGCAGCGACGTTGCTATGAAGAGTCGGCGCACGCGCGCTCATGCAAACGGCGGGGAAAAACGTACTTCCGGTTTAGTGAAAAAGCAATAAAGTGATAAAGCCGAAAGCCGAGAAAAGCTTCAGGGAAAAGAAACTTCTGCAGCGCACTCAACGGCATAATTCCCCTTAGCTTTGCTGATCGAGTGAGAACTTTGAGAAAGGCTTTAAAAAAGTTAAACTGGAGCTCTTGCAAATCCTCCAATTGTAGCTGGGTCTATCAAAGTTATGCAACATATCAATTAGCCTTTTCGCCAATTGTCTCTATTTCCTTGAAACGTTTGTATTTATTTCACTAGCTCCGTTTCAGTTAATTTTACTTCACTGTGTATACAAAAAAATAATATTCCGCCGTTCCGTCAAGCCGTCGAGCCGTCAAGCAGCAAATTACACCATCCGGGATTAAACGAGGCTGAACGCGGTGTTGAACGGGACTGAACGGGGTTGAACAGGGTTTAACGAGGATGAACCGGGTTTAACGAGGATGAACAGGGTTGAACGGAGTTGAACGAGGATGAACCGGGTTTAACGAGGTTAAACGGGGTTGAACGAGGTTGAACAGGGTAGAACGAGGTTAAACGGGGTTAAACGGGGTTAAACGAGGTTGAACGGAGTCGAACGAGGTTGAACAGGGCTGAACGGAGTTGAACGAGGTTGAACAGGGTTGAACGAGGTTGAACGATGATGAACAGGGTAGAACGAGGATGAACTGGGTTGAACGATGTTGAACAGGGTAGAACGGAGTTGAACAGGGTTGAACGAGGTTGAACAGGGTTCTAGGGTTGAACGAGGTTGAACAGGGTTGAACGGGGTTGAACGTGGTTAAACGGGGTTGAACGAGGTTGAACAGGGTTGAACGATGTTGAACAGGGTAGGGTGAAACGGAGTTGAACGAGGGTGAACAGGGTTGAACGAGGTTGAACAAGGTAGAACGAGGTTGAACAAGGTAGAACGATGTTGAACGGGGATGAACTGGGTTGAACGGGGATGAACTGGGTTGAACGGAGTTGAACGAGGATGAACTGGGTTGAACGATGTTGAACAGGGTAGAACGAGGATGAACTGGGTTGAACGGGGACGAACTGGGTTGAACGGAGTTGAACGGAGTCGAACAGGGTTTAATGGGGATGAACGAGGTTGAACAGGGATGAACAGGGTTGAACGGAGTTGAACAGGGTTGAACAGGATTGAACGATGTTGAACAGGGTAGAACGAGGATGAACTGGGTTGAACGGGGATGAACGGGGTTGAACGGGGATGAACTGGGTTGAACGGGGATGAACTGGGTTGAACGGAGTTGAACGAGGATGAACTGGGTTGAACGATGTTGAACAGGGTAGAACGAGGATGAACGGGGTAGAACGAGGATGAACTGGGTTGAACGATGTTGAACAGGGTAGAACGAGGATGAACTGCATGGGTTGAACGAGGATGAACAGGGTTGAACGGAGTTGAACGAGGTTGAACAGGGTTGAACGAAGTTGAACAGGGTTGAACGAGGATGAACTGGGTTGAACGGGGTTGAACGAGGATGAACAGGGTTGAACGAGGATGAACAGGGTAGAACAGGGTAGAACGAGGTTAAACGGGGTAGAACGAGGATGAACTGGGTTGAACGATGTTGAACAGGGTAGAACGAGGATGAACTGCATGGGTTGAACGAGGATGAACAGGGTTGAACAGGGTTGAACAGGGTTGAACGAGGTTGAACAGGGTTGAACGAGGATGAACTGGATTGAACGGGGATGAACAGGGTTGAACGAGGTTGAACGGAGTTGAACGAGGTTGGACAGGGATGAACGATGTTGAACAGGGATGAAC
The DNA here is from genome assembly GCA_030867875.1 of Actinernus sp. WN-2022. NCBI lineage: Eukaryota > Metazoa > Cnidaria > Anthozoa > Actiniaria > Actinernidae > Actinernus > Actinernus sp. WN-2022. The sequence goes on along the minus strand of JAOWCC010001765.1, from coordinate 74,088 downwards.
GAGGTTGAACGGAGTTGAACAGGGTTGAACAGGGTTGAGTTGAACGAGGTTGAACAGGGTTGAACGAGGATGACTGACTGGGTTGAACGGGGATGAACAGGGTTGAACGAGGTTGAACAGGGATGAACGATGTTGAACAGGGATGAACGATGTTGAACGGAGTTGAACGAGGTTGAACAGGGTTGAACGAGGTTGAACAGGGTTGAATGAGGATGAACAGGGTTGAACGGAGTTGAACGAGGTTGAACAGGGTTGAACGAGGTTGAACGAGGTTGAACGAGGATGAACTGGGTTGAACGGGGATGAACAGGGTTGAACGAGGTTGACGGAGTTGAACGAGGTTGAACAGGGATGAACGATGTTGAACAGGGATGAACGATGTTGAACGGAGCTGAACGAGGTTGAACAGGGTTGAAGGGAGTTGAACAGGGTTGAACGGAGTTGAACAGGGTTGAACGGAGTTGAACGAGGTTGAACAGGGTTGAACGAGGTTGAACAAGGTAGAACGATGTTGAACGGGGATGAACGGGGATGAACAGGGTTGAACGGGGATGAACGGGGTTGAACTGGGTTGAACGGGGATGAACTGGGTGGAACGGAGTTGAACGAGGATGAACAGGGTAGAACGATGTTGAACAGGGTTGAACGAGGATGAACTGGGTTGAACGGGGATGAACTGGGTTGAACGGGGATGACTGACTGGGTTGAACGGGGATGACTGACTGGGTTGAACGAGGATGAACTGGGTTGAACGATGTTGAACAGGGTAGAACGAGGATGAACGGGGACGAACTGGGTTGAACGGAGTTGAACGGAGTCGAACAGGGTTTAATGGGGATGAACGAGGTTGAACAGGGTTGAACAGGGATGAACAGGGTTGAACGGAGTTGAACAGGGTTGAACAGGATTGAACGATGTTGAACAGGGTAGAACGAGGATGAACTGGGTTGAACGGGGATGAACGGGGTTGAACGGGGATGAACTGGGTTGAACGGGGATGGACTGGGTTGAACGGAGTTGAACGAGGATGAACTGGGTTGAACGATGTTGAACAGGGTAGAACGAGGATGAACGGGGTAGAACGAGGATGAACTGGGTTGAACGATGTTGAACAGGGTAGAACGAGGATGAACTGCATGGGTTGAACGAGGATGAACAGGGTTGAACGGAGTTGAACGAGGTTGAACAGGGTTGAACGAAGTTGAACAGGGTTGAACGAGGATGAACTGGATTGAACGGGGATGAACTGGGTTGAACGGAGTTGAACGGAGTTGAACGAGGATGAACAGGGTAGAACGAGGTTAAACGGGGTAGAACGAGGATGAACTGGGTTGAACGATGTTGAACAGGGTTGAACGAGGATGAACAGGGTTGAACTGGGTTGAACGATGTTGAACAGGGTTGAACGAGGATGAACTGGATTGAACGGGGATGAACAGGGTTGAACGAGGTTGAACGGAGTTGAACGAGGTTGGACAGGGATGAACGATGTTGAACAGGGATGAACGAGGTTGAACGGAGTTGAACAGGGTTGAACGGAGTTGAACGAGGTTGAACAGGGCTGAACAGGGTTGAACAGGGTTGAACGATGTTGAACAGGGTAGAACGAGGATGAACTGGGTTGAACGGGGATGAACTGGGTTGAACGGAGTTAAACGAGGATGAACAGGGTAGAACGAGGTTAAACGGGGTAGAACGAGGATGAACTGGGTTCAACGGGGATGAACTGGGTGGAACGGAGTTGAACGAGGATGAACAGGGTTGAACGGAGTTGAACGGAGTTGAACGAGGTTGAACAGGGTTGAACGAGGTTGAACAGGGTTGAACAGGGTTGAACGAGGTTGAACAGGGTTGAACGAGGTTGAACGAGGATGAACTGGGTTGAACGGGGATGAACAGGGTGAACGAGGTTGACGGAGTTGAACGAGGTTGGACAGGGATGAACGATGTTGAACAGGGATGAACGATGTTGAACGGGGTTGAACGGGGTTGAACAGGGTTGAACGAGGATGAACACGGTTGAACGGAGTTGAACGAGGTTGAACAGGGTTGAACAGGGTTGAACAGGGTTGAACAGGGTTGAACGAGGTTGAACAGTGTTGAACGAGGTTGAACGAGGATGAACTGGGTTGAACGGGGATGAACAGGGTTGAACGAGGTTGACGGAGTTGAACGAGGTTGAACAGGGATGAACGATGTTGAACAGGGATGAACGGAGTTGAACAGGGTTGAACGGAGTTGAACGAGGTTGAACAGGGTTGAACGAGGATGAACAGGGTTGAACGGAGTTGAACGGAGTTGAACAGGGTTGAACGAGGTTGAACAGGGTTGAACGAGGATGAACAGGGTTGAACGGAGTTGAACAGGGTTGAACAGGGTTGAACGAGGTTGAACAGGGTTGAACGAGGTTGAACAGGGTTGAACGAGGATGAACTGGGTTGAACGGGGATGAACAGGGTTGAACGAGGTTGAACAGGGATGAACGATGTTGAACAGGGATGAACGATGTTGAACGGAGTTGAACGAGGTTGAACAGGGTTGAACGAGGTTGAACAGGGTTGAATGAGGATGAACAGGGTTGAACGGAGTTGAACGGAGTTGAACGAGGTTGAACAGGGTTGAACGAGGTTGAACAGGGTTGAACGAGGTTGACGGAGTTGAACGAGGTTGAACAGGGATGAACGATGTTGAACAGGGATGAACGATGTTGAACGGAGCTGAACGAGGTTGAACAGGGTTGAAGGGAGTTGAACAGGGTTGAACGGAGTTGAACAGGGTTGAACGGAGTTGAACGAGGTTGAACAGGGTTGAACGAGGTTGAACAGGGTTGAACGGAGTTGAACAGGGTTCAACGAGGATGAACTGGGTGAACGGGGATGAACGGGGTTGAACGGGGTTGAACGAGGTTGAACGGAGTTGAACGAGGTTGAACGGAGTTGAACGAGGCTGAACGAGGCTGAACGAGGTTGAACGATGTTAAACGGGGGTGACCGGGATTGAACGAGACTGAACTGGGTTGAACGAGGCTGAACAGTCTTGAACGTGGTTGAACGCGGGGTCTGAACGAGGGGTTGACCGGTGGAACGGTGTTGAACAGGGTTGAACGTGGTTGAATAACGAGGCTGAACGGTGTTGAAGCGTAGTGTATAAGCCACTACCAATACTAACAAACAATCTTCTAAGTACATAATAATCTTCTAAGTACATAATAATTATCTTATGTGAAGTACCTACCCATTTTTAAAGGTTTACCGCAGTTTGTGATATCGTAGGCTCAGTATTTTTTTTATCGGCGGCCATATTGGATTGAAAGCAAGGCTTCGGGGATTTTTGGGCAAAGATGGATAATTACCACTACTATGATCCGAATTGTACAAATAATAGCCTGAAAAGAAGTGTTAGAGATTGTTTTTACAGCTTCCGTTCCAATAAACAGCAGCTCGGAAGGCGATTTTGAAAGTACGATCGAGGATTCACTATAACAACTGCACAGGTCAGACAGGTAAAAATATAAGGAGATCTCACTCGATTCCAGTACATGTGTATCTAAAATAAATTTACACTGCATAAGTGTGGCAGTGTACTTTCTTTATTGATCTTTTTTGTTTTGTTTGAAGTAGACTGTTGTGTATAATTTTTGCACTGGGTAGAATATTCAATTTCAATAAATTGATGTTCCTCCCATATCACTGCCAAATATTGACCGATTTAGCTTGTACAAACGTATATTTGTTGTCCCAGCTATTCATGATCACCTGACAATGTTTTGATCTTGCTGTATCCCAAGGGGAAATGTATGAATTTCTCCTAAACACCAGAAGTGACAACTGACGATAGTGTTGAGATCAGGCAGTTTATAAATAATAATTAAACACAGAATAATATATTACATGACTAATAATTTGATATATTACAAATGGAAAACTACTAAAAAGACCTATTGGCCCACAAATGGAAAATACATACTCGACAAAGAAATCAAAACTGCCTATAGGAGTGGGTGGGTGGGTAATAAAAGTATATATGATAGTGATATAATGGCTAGAGCATGGACTAAATGTGCTCAGAGAACCTTAGATACTCAATATATTCCTATGTATGAGGTCATAGGACTAAAATTGCTAAAAACATGTTGTATAACGATTGGTCCTAGCTAGTCTTATGCTTATCAGCTCACAGTGAATTGCTCAATGTACTGTAGCTAGGATTCTGAACCTAATAGAAGCATAGTAATCACCTCAAGTCATATGTACGTTACGTACTGTTTAAAACACGAACAGCAGTGTTTTATCAAGTTTAAAAATTCGAGGGCGAAGCCTGAGAATTTTTAGACTTGATAAAACACGTGCTGTGAGTGTTTTAAACGGCTTCAAAAACGCTTTAAGAATGCAATGAAAGAAAGACATCTCAAGGGAATGGTTACTTAATGAAACATTGGAACCTTTGTATTCACAACGCCATGCAAAATATTCGAGTAATCACCGCCTGCAATTACGAACATCTCAAGGGAATGACATGAAGAAATTACCATACTATGTTGTTTGAAGCGGCGTTTCGCAATGCAAGAAGAACCTGGACTTGAAGGATTTGGTGTCGTGGTTTACCTCGATAAAGTTCAAGACTTGGAAAGCGATGTGACTGACATGACGGCAGACTCTAAATTTTTGGCTCCGGCACAAAATATGTAAGTTTAATGCACGTTTTTATTATTTTACGGCTTTGAGTTTGGTTTAATAATTGGAACTAAACAGTGGCTCGCTAAACAAGTAATGGTAGTTGGATAACTTCATTTAAAAAATATTATCTGTGTATCTCGGTAGTCTGCTGATATTAGTAAATTTAGTGCAAAATTTATTATCTAGGTACCTTATGTTCTGTGTACTTTTTTCTATCTTTGGGTCTTTATCAGTGAATTCTTAATTAGGATGAAACTTTATATAAAATTTCATGTTCATTAGTATTCTTTATATAAAACGTTCATCCTAATTAGCAATTCAATGAGAAAGCTGAAACATCAATATAAATTTCATTGTCTCAATCATTAACCCCGTTTCCCTCTGGGACAGAATTCAAATCCCTCCGCGGGCATTTTAGAATGATGAGATTTTATCAGGTATAAAGGAGCATGCACGTGACTGATTTTCTTCATCTGATTGGACAAAATGCTCATTAATTATTCATGAGTTTTTGAATTATTACTTCATATATATTGTTTCAGTTTTCATACCCTGTAATACCTGAAAATTATATCAAAAAATATATAATATTAGAAGGGGACTTACCGTAAAAGCCCTTAAAGATTTATATAGTCCCCATCATGATCTGATTATCAAAACTCGAATTAAAAGGGAAATAAACACAGTTCAGTAACTGTGATATAATGCAGAGCATGGCTCGCATCATGCACTCCACACTTTTGTGAAAACATTGGCACAATGTGGCAGGTTTTGGGCTTACCATGTGAGAGAATAAACAGGACAAAAATCAGTTTTCAAGCAAGTTAATTTGGTTGATCTGAGGATATAACACAAGAACAGGGCCAAGGTTTAATTCCCAACATATATTTAACAAATTGAAGTTAGTTTTTTAATGTGTCTGTCCTAATAATTGACAATGATTTTCGTCATAACATGGTCAAAATAGCTGTGGATCAGCTACACAAATTTTGTATTTTGGCCATGTTATGATGAATTGTCAATATCAGGACGAAACCTAAAAAACTAACTTCAATTTGTTTTTTACAACAACAATAAACTAAATAGTCAATTTTACAACAAAACACTTTTAGGTTCAAACGAAAGCCACACACACTCTTTGACAAATGACGTCAGCTTTTGTTGTCTGCCCAAATATTGCATATGAAAATAAGCCAATCAGATTGTAAGAAATTTGGCGGTTGTTGTAAAAAAAAGCCTTTTAAACATGAGAACAATTTATTGTGTTTATGCAAACAAAATATTTTCAATTCTCTCACCAGATTGTGCCATTATGGGATTCTAGCATTTTATTTCGAAATGACAAAAAATATACTTGAGGGCACAAAGCAGAAAAAAACAAGCTGTTATAATATTAGTTTGAAATTCAAATTGAATGCTAATTAAACCAGGAATTTGAGAGTGGGATATTGATAATTACAGAAATACCTTACAATAAGATGTTACAGATTGGAACTGATAAAATATGATAATGTAGCCTAAAGTATCTATTGGCCCTACATAAATTACAGTATAGTTACATACACAGAAATGATGACTGTTCCATAGAGAGGGTGGGTGGGCAAATGAAACACTATTAGCCATTTTGTAATTAACTACAAAAGAACTGGAACTGAGTGTGCACATTCAAACACATTCAAAACTAATTTGAAAAAAATGAATCGCACCACAAGAGAGACCACATGGAAATCATGTTTACCAAGTTTGAAGATATTTGAGTAATAATGTCTACTGAATAGGAAGTGTTTGAAAATTTGAGGGGATGGAATTCCTCCAAACCATACAGAACTCTTATTTTTTTGTGATATTTAAATGCTTGCTATTGTTCTTATTCACTCAAACATCTTCAAACTCATTAAACATACTAATTTTGATGTAATATTTCTTGGGGCAGGGTTCATTTAAAAATAAAATAGTTATGAATTTTATTAAATTTGTTTAAATTTACACACTTGGTCCCAGCCCTTTTGCAGTTTACAAAAGGATTAATATATATACATGCTATTAAGAAAATGTTATTGATAAATATGTACAGATGCAGTGATAGCTAATGCCAATGTGGCTCAATAGTTATTGTGCACATGTTATACTAAATCTTACTACAAGGTGTGTCCCTACTCTGTCCAAGCCTGATTGGTCAGTATATCTTGTTGTTTTCCTGCCTTAGGTCCTATGTGGCCATATTTAATGTCTTTAGGGCTAGGTCATATTAAGGTATGACTTCCCTGTACCCAAAGCATGTCCAATCATTTTCTGGTCTAGATTTATATTAACGCGACTGTCAATATTCATGTAAAAATGGCCCACATGTCCCACAATTTCAGAGACAATCTACAAAATTCTGGTTAGATCACTGTATTTTTATGTGAACATTGTTGATACATATATTTCATGATGTGAAATGTGTGCAATAAAAAGAAATGTGTAAAAAATAGAAGTACATTATTTTATCCTTTTTGGAAGTTAGAGGATCCCTGTGGTTTGTACTGGCTTGTGACGTCACCACCCAAAGCAAGAAGGCCCAGGGACTAAGTTGAGTTCATTTTACTTTTGAATGTATCTACCAGTAAAAGGTGAAACAACTTTATATTTTAAAAGACACAATACTATGTTGAGCAAATTTGTTTCGAATTAAATTAGAAATGAAAAGGTAAGGTGGTTTTCATGTAACTTGCAGATAACTAACTTGGAGTTACACACTCTAAAGACAACTTCTGTCAGTATCTTTGTGTGGCAATGTAGTATATCCAATTCCTGCTACAAAGGTTGATTTATCAGGATTTTTGGGGAATTTGTATACAGAAATATATCATTACTGTAACGATGGTATTTCTGTGGACATTTATCACATGACATTATGCACCAATAAAAACGTTGTTGTGACGTGCGTTGAAGGAAAACCAAAGCCAGAGGAATAAACTAGAGACAAATGGATCTCTTGAGTTTAGTTTAATAAATTGAATAGCTAAACATTACAATTACGACAGGCACTTATATTACTACTAGGATCTATAAAGGGCCTGATTACATGAGTAAGGCTGGCCCAGTTTGCCAAGCTGTGTTTCAGCCCAGCGGTATTACATGGAGAGGGCAAGCCTGGGGTGGGGGTATTGGCAGGGTCCTAAATTAACTTTTTCACATAGGTGCAAACTGGCGACTAGCCAACATTTTTTAGTCACCAAAAGACCAGTTGTGGCCGCCACATTTCAAGTGACATGCAACAAAGAACATTTGCTGGCATGTTTTATTTGCTAAATTTACTTATAACATTGGCAGTGTGACTTTGGGACATTGTGAAGACTTTAGGTAAGTCACCAGCTGGTGACTAACTCTGAAATTTTGGTCGCCAACACTCAAAATTTAGTCGCATTGGCGCCAAATAAGGCACAATTTTGGGCCCTGATTTGGTGGGAAGATGTTTTACAAAGATGCTGCCACAAGAACAATACATGGGATAATCATAATTGAAGGGCTATGTGCAAGAACAGCACAAGTGACTCCTGATCACATTCTAAATTCACCTTAAAATTCTTTGTTTTCTATAGAATTTAGAACATAATCATGAGTCACTCATGCCCTTCTTGCACACAGCCCTTTGATTGCTCGACAAGCCGGCCTAGCCCGGTGACTGCGATTACACGAAGCGGCCTGAGCCCAGCAAACTGGGCCAGCCCCCTCATGTAATAGCAGAGTTTAATTTGTGGTGTGTTCCAAAGTCAAGGTGGGCCAGACAGCCATAGCCATCAGCCCAGTAAACTGGGCCAGCTTGCCTCAAGTAATCAGCCCAAAGAGTATTCTCTTGTTTTGTTTTGTTTCAGGTATTTAATCAGTTTGGTTTTTATGTGATTTGTGATAATTCACAAATAGATTGATTTCGCTACATGTATATCTTGTTAACTAATATTTACTTAGAAGAGAGATTTTCACCCAATTCATTAAATCATTTTCATACATAAATTGAATTGGTGGAGGAACATTGGGCTATTGCACTTAATATCTGCACCCCCCCTGTTGAGGACCTTATTTTGAGTTGTACCCTGAAGAATTCCTCTGAAATGAAAAACACCTGAAGAATTCCATGGTTGAAAGTAGTGTTACCCTGAAGAATTGACTTCAACCCCTGAAGAATTGTCCAAATATTCACTTTATCCCCAAAGAATTCCTCTAAATTTGACATGTGCCCCCAAAGAATTCCTCTCTATTTATATGGTATCCCCAAAGAATTCCTTGAAAATTATTTGGTGACCCCCGGAGAATTCCTTGGTCCTCAACAGGGGGGGTGCAGATATTAAGTGCAATAGCCCATTATTAGCGATACTTACTATCACTGTTAATGTTATCCATGCAAAATCGACTTCGTAGTCGCCAAGATAAACAAGAAAAAAAATTAAGAAAGTACACTGCCACATTTATGTAGTGTAAATTTATTTTAGATACACATGTACTGGAATCAAGTGAGGTCTCCTTATTTTACCTGTCTGACCTGTGGCTGTGCAGTTTTTATAGTGAATCCTCGATCGTACTTTCAAAATCGCCTTCCGAGCTGCTGTTTATTGGAACGGAAGCTGTAAAAACAATCTCTAAAACTTCTTTTCAGGCTATTATTTGTACAATTCGGATCATAGTAGTGGTAATTATCCATCTTTGCCCTCAAAAAATATCCCCGAAGCCTTGCTTTCAATCCAATATGGCCGCCGATAAAAAAATACTGAGCCTACGATATCACAAACTGCGGTAAACCTTTACAAATGGCGCGAAAAAAGATACCGTGAATTTTTTTTTCGCGCCATAAGTCATTCCGCAAGTCATTCCGCAAGCTATGCCACATGCCATTCCGCAAAGTCATTCCTCCTTTTACCCTCACCGCATTCGACAGGGCAAATATTTTTTTTTAAACGGATTATCGGCAATCAGTCTCCACTCTCGACTGACATTTCGGTGAGGAATTCAAGCAAATAACAATCGTTTTTCGGGTTAGTATCCGCCATATCTCTACCTATGTCGCCTCAAATTACTTACGATTTCGTTGACCTCCTACACTATTTATGTTTCCTCCACATCTGGGAGTTGTATGGCGGCGTTTTATTTAGCAGGCAGACCAGTGTTGCCATAGAAATATAGTTGAGTGACATCCACCAAATTGACGTTTTCCGTTGGAAATTCAATTTCGAACCTGAGTGTATAAAGCAAGAGTAAACCGTGATAGCCATATCATATTTTTGGTGGCTCGCACTGCAGCTTTAAGACGCCAGAGACCAAGAAACTTTTGACATAAAGAAAAATATTGCAGATGTTCAGGGGAGCTTATATGTCTTAGTGATTTTCATGTAGAAATCCGTAAACTTGATATTACTTGTCACTTTACAACACCAAAATCATACAGCTATACAAACTATGTAAACTTGAAGTGCTTCTTTTCTTTCTTTGGGGTTTCTTTACAGGGGGAGCTTACTGATTATTTCGCACATTTCTGGTTTCATTTTTCCCTGGGCCTCAAAAGAGTTGAGTTAATATTCTAGCTCATTTAATAGTAAAGCATTAGAAATTCCACATCATCTTGAATTTTCTTCTAATTTTCTAAGTGTTTACGTAGTTTCTCTTTTAAATCTGTAATCCACCGATTCGAAAGATGTACTAAAACTTTGACCCCCGCTGAAAATTAGGAATGGTGTGATTTCAACGAGAGTACGGTAAAGCACGCAAATGTTGACTACTTTTATAATACCATTCGCATACTTTCGTCGCAGTCATCCAATTACGTACGAGAACGGTCTGTCAAATAATCAAACAAAACCACAAATGGAAAGTACACTAGGCGGTACCGAGTACAACGAAAACTTGGTAAAAGTATTTTTAGAAGAAGGGAATGTAAGTAAAATACGATATTGCCTTATTTGAATTACTGCTAAAGAGAAAATGCTAAAATTAACAGAACCTCAAACTTTCAAACATTAGATAGCGATGATCTATTACCAGTACCAGTGACCCGCGTGAACTTATCGATTTCACTACACTGACGTTGTCTACAAGCAATGTTTGAAAGCATCCTAAGGGCCCTAAACTCTTCAAAAACGAAAGAAAATGTTGGGAAAACATGTTATTGTCTTCCTTGAACTGGTTTTCTTTTTGTTCTCCCGTTTTCTAGCCGGGAAATTGCTGAAATTGCAAAAATATCAAATTGTATTCAAACGAGAGCCGATTATCAACAATGCTCTAGGATGTCGGCTTCCTTTGTAGAAAAAAGAAATAAAACAAAATTATTTGTTATAGCTAGCAGGCTGAGTAACTTACAACTGGTGGGGGCCTGCTTTTACTCCTCACACACTCCCCACTACATTAACTGCTTCCGGGGAGCTTCCGGGCCGGGCAAATTCATGGTTCACAGCACGTCACAATTTCTTAAATGAACGCCATCTTTGCATTACGTCATTTCCGATTACACTGCCCAGTTATTTTCTTTGATCGCTGGCTCATTGCTAATTATTTTTTTGGGTTCCAGTTCAGATCAATGAACAACTTTACCATGAGGCCTTGCGCGCCCAATCCAAGATGGCGGACAAAGATGGCGGGTGCTAGTAAAATTTTGACAACTGCGTTGACGTAATTCAAGAAACCACGTGATATTGCCATAATAAAGGGAGGAATGGGTCAGTAAGAAATAATACGCAGTGGGTGGCTGGCGGCAACTTATAGTTCATGTTTCATTTTCAGTATTCTTTAATACTATTAAACCTGGATTTTTCTAACCGCTGGAGCCGAATAAGGGTTTGAAAAATCTCGACAACTCTTGTTTCCTGAACAGTGATCATGAAAGTAAGTGCAATTCAGTACTTGCTCGTAAGCGTTTATACCTTTGAGACATTTTTGCGTATTTTCCGGACATATATTCGAAAAGCTGCAAGTTGAAAGGTGAGAATTTTAAGTTTCCTTATTAAAAATTATAAGACCTTGTAAACTTTAACTACTTAATGATTCTTTTCCCGATACAAAAACATTAGGCTTTGTTTTTATAATTTTGTTGGTTGTGCGAAGCGATTATATATATCCCGGTATTTACAGAGAGTCATGACAAGGGGATCTTCTCAAATATGAAAGGTAATAAATACCCCTAAGTGCTAATGTAAAATAAACAAATTTCCTTATGCAAGGCACAACGATCAACGCATTACTCTTTCGTGTTCGCCTTTCACGACTTTATGATTTACGCGAACATGGCAAGACGTTTTCGCGCGCTAAAAAATATTTTCGGGACCGCAAGTAGCCCAATTTATAAAGGGAAGACATGCTTCAGGGGCAGATTCCGACTTCGGAAAAATGGTAGAATCCCCAAAAGGAACAAAGTATATTTTATAAAAAAATTGTCGTGATACTCATAATAAAATATATAATTTTTAATTTGTAAATTATATTATAATAAAAAGTCCTTTGTTTAGCACTCGCAGAACCCCCCCCCCCCCCCCCCCATTAGTTTCGCCCATCCGTATTTACTTTGCCAATACATTGTAGAGTTATAAAACAACATTCATATATATGTATGTATTTGTTACATTTGTACCAGGTCAGAGAAAGGTACTAATTTATAATTTCAATTTCTTCAGGGAAATTATGGGTTATCCAACAATCTTTTTTTTTGGGTGGTCATTTTCAATCAAAATATTGGAGGTGGGGTACTTGTGAATTTTACAGAATTATGAATATATTTTGTGTATGGTTTTGGTATTCTTTATGAGGGTGGGGGAGGGAAGGTAGGGTTATGCAGGTTATATGTTTATAAAGACTACCCCTTCCTAGGTTATACTGATTTGTTTCATTTCCACCCCTTTCCTTAGAGTTGAAGTCTAGTATTTCTTTACAGTAACAATATTTGCAATAAATACAACAAAATGTACTTCTTTATTATCCAATACATGCAGGCTTGAACGCATTATTTGTGCCTGGCCAACAATTAAGAGAATGTACATGATTTCATGCCTTCCTTTATAAATATTAGCTAACCCATGGAGCTTTTGAACTTTTCAGTTGTGATATTGGAAGTAAATTAAAGGCTGCATTGATTATGACTATACCACAGGGGGGCAGGTGATTTATTCAGATTATGTCATATTTTTATGACTCCCCCCAGTATAAACTGCTTATTTAAATAATTTTAGCAACCCCCCTCCAACCTTTCAAAAATTTAATACACCGCCGCCCCTCCCCCCGGCAATTTCCATATGCAAACTAGCATTATTTAACAAGCATAATTTTACAGAACTGTCATTTCGGGCCGCGAAACTCGGTTTAATACTACAACATGTAGAAAAGCTAAGAATAAACCATAAAATTAACTGTTATTAACTACCACTACTTTGGTGTCTGTAAAAAGTATTTGTTGCTGCATGGTATTCCAAAACTACACAAGAATATATTGTCCTTTAATTGATATAAAACATTATCATTAATTCCTTACATCAGGCATTCCCAGCTGCATGCAACCTTAAGAAAAAGTGTTCTTGGGGGGTGGGGGGGGGGGGGGGGGGGGGGGGGAGAACCGGGAAGGTTTTTAGATTTAGATTTAAAATATTGGAAGTGCATCCTCCTGCATTTCTTAAGCTACATGTAGCTCTATTTAGTGCATTAATTAGCCATTCTGGGCACCTACCATTTTAAGTGTATACGTAGGTCTTTGTTTGACAAACATTTAAAAAATTAACATTAATCCACCCAACCTTTCATAAATAAATTTTAAGATTCCCCCTTCTAAAGCTGTTAAAAAAAATTGGGATCCCCTTAAAAAATCACCTGCCCCTCCCCCTGTCAGGTATACATATTATGAATACAGCCTAAAGGAATAAAAAGAACCCTGTAATTCTTGGGTTGCAATTTTGTCACAATTGTTTTATCAGAAAACCTAACACAGTATTTTTCAAGTGTTTAGAAGCAGTATGAATTAACTCTTTCGTGTCGGCTAGGTAAATATCCGACTTCCAGGTCGGGTAAAAACAAATTTTCTAGCGTCGTAGTGTTACTTCCGATTGCCCTGAAACTCGCTGTACGGCGTGACTGTATCCTAAGCCAATCAGACAGCGAGTTTTATCGAAATCGATCTAACGAAACTCATGATTGGTTACTTTTTGTTTCATTGTATTTCTCCGGGCCTCGTGGAGTTAGTTCAAGAAAATGGCGTCGAACGCGAAGGCTCCCAGGACTTCAAAACCTACAATCTCGATGAAGTATTAGCTTGTCTTGACGAGGAAAGTAGCGGAGATGAGAAAGAAAGCGGTGAAGGAATGTCAAGTGGCGAGGAATCGGAAATAGACCACCAGCTTTGCAATTCAGGCGAAGATTCGAGGTGAGAATGTGATCAAATTTTGAGCACGTATGTTGGGAAATCACATGTTCGATTTGGTGACTCGAAAGGCATTGAAATCATGTTAGATTTGTTGAAACCTCTCTTATTGTCTCAAGAAGATGTCTGGATATATCCTTGAGAACATTTCTGGAGGATATAATGTTTTTTCAGGGCAGGAAAAACGAAATCAAAAAGCATATTTTAGGTGACGCGTTGAATGAAATTTGATCCCCACGGTCGCGTCTGAATTTATGCTGCATCATCGTTTTGGCGTTGCTGTCGATTTTCTGGAAAGATTTCTGCTCTAAATGAAACTCTACTTTACATATTACGTTAGTTATCTTTTTTTGAGCTTTATATCTAAAAATATATGATTTTACTTTGTGAATTTGTATAATTTATTTTAACACATTTTTATAATATCCAACTTATCTGTTGTCCTTTGTTTACAACTAGAAATCACTAATTATTCAGCAACCTGAAACATATAAAATTGTTAAATTTTGCATGGGCCTGTTGTGATATGAAAGTAAAAGGGTACAATGTTGTTTTCCTTTTATTATAGTGATGGAGAACAGGCTGATGAAGGCGGTGATGACGACAATGCTGGTGATGACCATGGTGCTGGTGTGATGACGATGATGTTGGTATTGACCACGGTGCTGGTGATGACGACAATGGCGGTGATGACGACAATGGTGGTGATGACGACAATGGCGGTGATGATGAAAATGTCAGTGGTGACGACTATGCTGGAGATGATGACGGTGGCTGGTCGTGGTGTCCCCCGTGGTCGTGGTGTCCCCCGTGGTCGTGGTGTCCCCCGTGGTCGTGGTGTCCCCGTGCTCGTGGTGTCCCCCGTGCTCGTGGTGGCCCCCGTGTTCGTGGTGGCGCCCGTGCTCGTGCCCGTGCTACAGCATCTACAGTAATCCAGCCTCCAGGACAGTTTGATGTGGTGCACATGCCAGTTTACTCTCAAGACGTAAGGAGAAATTGTGTGGTGTGCTACCAGCAGGGTAGAGGTGAAAAGAGGATTGCCTCGTATTGCAGTGCACCTCAGTGTGGGAAGTACCTTCACATCACCAAGGACAAGAATTGCTTCCAAGAATGGCATAGCAGGGAGTACCATAGGCAATAATTTATATTGTACTGCTTTTGTACAATATAACATGTTGACTATTCATAAGTAGATTTAATTACCACTTGAAGGCGGGGAGGGGAGGCAGATTCAGATTCTCTGACGTTGCCTGGTGTCATGGTTGGCCCTTCCTTGGCAAAGTAATGGATGTTGTTACTACATCCATCCAGCTGAAAACAAAATAGTGCTAAGACAGTGTTAGTAACACATGTATGTATTTGTTTATTTCATTTGAAGTGGTGCAGACACAATCTACCTATACTGTTATTTTTCCGAATTTTCCTCTATTATGACGTTTTGGGGTAGTGTGACTGTAAATATTCTTATGTCCATTCCTTTCATTCTATTTCAGCCATATTTGATGGGCATGCTTACCACTACATCAAGGTAACTTTTTGCTTTCAACTATTTACCAAACTACACATTATGTGGACTCCAGTTCAGTTTTTCTCTAGATGTCGTAGCTATTGGTCACCAATTTATGCTAATTTATACTAATTTATGTTAATTACATTGTGCCAGATGCGAAAAGTGAAGCCAATTTTGAAAGTATATTTATCAGGCTTCATAAAGACATGCATCTTTCCATACTGTTTGAATATTGTTAATTTTTTATTATGTTTTATATGATTTTCCTCTATTATGACGTTTTGGGGTAGTGTGACTGTAAATATTCTTATGTCCATTCCTTTCATTCTATTTCAGCCATATTTGATGGGCATGCTTACCACTACATCAAGGTAACTTTTTGCTTTCAACTATTACCAAACTACACACTATGTGGACTCCAGTTCAGTTTTTCTCTAGATGTCGTAGCTATTGGTCACCAATTTATGCTAATTAATGCTAATTTATGTTAATTACATTGTGCCAGATGCGAAAAGTTGAAGCCTAATTTTGAAAGTCTTTATCAGGCTTCATAAAGACATATAGCTGTCCATATTTTTGTAATATGTGCTACATAACAAAATTAAATCCAAAACAACTCATTTTTTCCAATTTTGGTCAAAGACACTAAAGAGTTAAGGCTATACCAATTATTTGTAATTGTTGCCATTTACATAAAATTATATATATACTAGCACACTAATTGTTATATAAAAGCTAGCTCAGAATTATGCTTATACATTTTTATTTGCTTATATGAAACACTTTCACATTTACAATAATTTTTGGCTGTGTTTAAAGGTTTTTTCTACAATAAACAGCTAGTGCACAACCTCTGATTAATTAGTCAATTAAGCTTTAATAAATAATAGTGTTATCAGAGTATATAATCTATAAATAATAATGCACATGCATGCATGTCAAGACTTCAGGTATACCTGATTTAGTTAATGATATTAATTAAGGGAGCAAATACATACTATTTATAATTATATATATATAATTAACTAAGGGAAACAAATTAAACTGCTAAATGAATGTAAAATACCACAGGCAGTAATAGGAAATAAAACAACAATTGATTAATTACCAATGAATTGATCATTATTATTTAACACAACCTTTAAATTTAAAATGCATGTAAGTGTGTGCTCAGTATATTATAATATTTTATATAAATGGGCAACATACATGCATGACTGGCCTTCTATTAACACTTGAAAAATACTGTGTTTTAATAGTTTATATGTTTTCTGACAATTACAATTTTACAGTATTACAGCTAGGGGTTTTTATTTCTTTTAATCCACCTAATTTACCTTTTACATGTACTTCAAATTCCAATATCACAACTAGAAAAGTTCAAAAGTTCCAAGGGGTAGCTTATTTATGAAGGAAGTCATGAGGTCATGACTATACATCCTCTTGTTGGCAGTGGCACAAAATAATGGGTTCAAGCCTGTGTTGGTTAATAATTAAAGTAAGTACATTTTATTATATTTATTGTAATGATATTGTTACTCAGTACAGAAATATGAGACTTCAACTAAGGAAAGGGGTTGAACTGAAACAAATCAGTATACCTAGGAAGGGGTAGGGTAGGGTTATGATTAAGTGCAATTGTTAAAGTCACCAAAATTACAATCAAAATAGTCCCTTACTCTTTCTCTACCAGGTACAAATGTAACAATGTATACATAGTACATATATATGAATATGTTTTTTTTATATAACTCTGCATAAAGTATTGTAAAAGTAAAAAAAATTCTAAGAACTAGGGGAGGTGCTATACTTTTTAAAATTATATTAATATATTAATATACAAATTAAAAATAATATTTTCTTATGAAATACGACAAAATGTTTATAAAATATACTGTGTTCCTTTGTTCCTTTTACGTAGGGAAATTCGTTTTTTTAACATTCACTTTGTTTTAGCACTTAATTAGGGTATTTATTACCTTTCATATTTGAGAAGATCCTATTGATCCCTCTGAAGAGAATAGTTGCTTTGCACAATCGGGTAAAGAATAATAAGTAATTAAAGATTACAAGGTCTTATAATTTTTAATAAGGAAACTTAAAATTCTCACCTTTCAACTTGCAGCTTTTCGAATATATGTCCGGAAAATACGCAAAAATGTCTCAAAGGTATAAACGCTTACGAGCAAGTACTGAATTGCACTTCTTTCATGATCACTGTTCAGGAAACAAGAGTTGTCGAGATTTTTCAAACCTTATTCGGCTCCAGCGGTTAGAAAAATCCAGGTTTAATAGTATTAAAGAATACTGAAAATCCCACGATCCGCGCAAAATTGTACAGCGTATTATTTCTTACTGACCCACTCCTCCCTTTATTATGGCAATATCACGTGGTTTCTTGAATTATGTCAACGCAGTTGTCAAAATTTTACTAGCACCACCCGAGAACAATTTCCTTTCCCAGTCCGCCATCTTTGTCCGCCATCTTGGATTGGGCGCGCAAGGCCTCATGGTAAAGTTGCTCACTGATCTGAACTGGGGCCCAAAAAAAAAATTTGCCCGGGCCGGGCAAATTATTTTTTTGGGCCCCAGTTCAGATCCATGAGCAACTTTACCATGAGGCCTTGCGCGCCCAATCCAAGATGGCGGACTTGGGGAAAGGAAATTGTTTTCGGGGTGGTGCTAGTCAAATTTTGACAACTGCGTTGACGTAATTCAAGAAACCACGTGATGTTGCCATAATAAAGGGAGGAGTGGGTCAGTAACAAATAATACGCAGTGGGTGGCTGGCGGCAAGTTTCATTTTCGCGGAAGATTACGAATTCGGCAGCGGCTTTTGCGCGGATCGTGGGATTTTCAGTATTCTTTAATACTATTAAACCTGGATTGTTCTAACCGCTGGAGCCGGATAAGGGTTTGAAAAATCTCGGACAACTCTTGTTTCATGAACAGTGCAATTCAGTACTTGTTCAGACATTTTTGCGTAGTTTCCGGACATGTCATCAATCGAAAAGTTTAGAATTTTAAGTTTCCTAATTAAAAATTATAAGACCTTGTAAACTTTAAGTACTTTTCCCGATACAAAAACATTAGGCTATGTTTTTATAATTTTGTTGGTTGTGCGAAGCGATTATTTATATCTCGGTATATACAGAGAGATGACAAGGGGATCTTCTCAAATATGAAAGGTAATAAATACCCCTAAGTGCTAATGTAAAATAAACAAATTTCCTTATGCAAGGCACAACGATCAAAAGCGCATTACTCTTTCGTGTTCGCGTTTCACGACTTTATGATTTACGCGAACTTGGCGAGACGTTTTCGCGCGCTAAAAAATGTTTTTCGGGACCGCAAGTAGCTCAATTAATAAAGGGAATTTAAATTATAATTAGTAGTACCTTTCTCTGACCTGGTACAAATGTAACAAATACATACATATATATGAATGTTGTTTTATAACTCTGCACAATGCATTGGCAAAGTAAATACGGATGGGCGAAACTAATTGGGGGGGGGGGGGGGGGGGGGGGGAGTGCAAAACAAAGGACTTTTTATAGTGCAAAACAAAGGACTTTTTATTATAATATAATTTACAAATTAAAAATAATATATTTTATTATGATATCACGACAATATTTTTTATAAAATATACTTTGTTCCTTTTGGGGATTCTACCATTCTTCCGAAGTCTGAATCTGCCCCTGAAGTGTGTCTTCAGGGAAATTATGGGTTATCCAACAATCTTTATTTTTTTGGGTGGTCATTTTCAATCAAACTATAGGAGGTGGGGTACTTGTGAATTTTACAGAGTTATGAATATATTTTGTGTATGGTTTTGGTATTCTTTATGAGGGTGGGGGAGGGAAAGTAGGGTTATGCAAGGAAAGGGTAGTCTTTATAAACATATAACCTGGTTATACTGATTTGTTTCATTTCCACCCCTTTCCTTAGAGTTGAAGTCTAGTATTTCTTTACAGTAACAATATTTGTAATAAATACAAAAAAATGTACTTCTTTATTATCCAAACATGCAGGCTTGAACCCATTATTTGTGCCTGACCAACAAGAGAATGTACATGATTTCATGCCTTCCTTTATAAATATTAGCTATCCCATGGAGCTTTTGAACTTTTCAGTTGTGATATTGGAAGTAAATTAAAAGCTGCATTGATTATGACTATACCACAGGGGGGCAGGTTATTTATTCAGATTACGTCATATTTTTATTACTCGCCCCAGAATAAACTGCTTCAGATTTAAATAATTTTAGCAACCCCCCTCCATCTTTTCAAAAATTTAATACACCGCCGCCCCCAGGCCATTTCCATATGCAAACTAGCATTATTTAACGAGCATAATTTTACAGAACTGTCATTTCGGGCCGTGAAACTCTGTTTAATACTACAATATGTAGAAAAGCTAAGAATAAACCATAAAATCAACTGTTATTAACTACCACTACTTTGGTGTCTGTAAAAAGTATTTGTTGCTGCATGGTATTCCAAAACTACACAAGAATATATATTTGTCCTTTAATTGATATAAAACATTATCATTAATTCCTTACATCAGGCATTCCTAGCTGCATGCAACCTTAAGAAAAAGTGTTCTGGGGGGGGGGGGGGGGGGGACCGGGAAGGTTTTTAGACTTTAGATTATTGCAAGTGCATTCTCCTGCATTTCTTAAGCTAGCTCTACTTTATAGTGCATTAATTAGCCATTCTGTGCACCTACCATTTTAAGTGTATATACGTAGGTCTTTGTTTGACAAACATTTTTTTTTTTTACATTAATCCACCCAACCTTTCATAAATAATTTTTAAGATTCCCCCTTCTAAAGCCTGTTAAAACAAATTGGGATCCCCTTAAAAATCACCTGCCCCCCTCCCCCTGTCAGGTATACATATTATGAATACAGCCTAAAGGAATAAAAAGAACCCTGTAATTCTTGGGTTCCAATTTTGTCACAATTGTTTTATCAGAAAACCTAACACAGTATTTTTCAAGTGTTTAGAAGCAGTATGAATTAAGGCTATACCAATTATTTGTAATTATTGCCATTTACATAACATTATATATATACTCGCACACTAATTTTTATATAAAAGCTAGCTCAGAATTATGCTTGTACATGCATTTTTATTCGCTTATGAAACACTCACATTTACAAAAAATGTTGGCTGTGTTTAAAGGTTTTTTCTACAATAAACAGCTAGTGCACAACCTTCTGATTAATTAGTCAATTAAGCTTTAATAAATAATAGTGTTATCAGAGTATATAATTGATCATTATTATTTAACACAACTTTTAAATTTAAAATGCATGTAAGTGTGTGCTCAATATATTATAATATTATATATAAATGGGCAACATACATGCATGACTGGCCTACTACTAACACTTGAAAAATACTGTGTTTTAATAGTTAATATGTTTTCTGACAATTACAATTTTACAGTATTACAGCTAGGGTTTTTTATTTCTTTAATCCACCTAACTTACCTAGTTTTACATGTACTTCAAATTCCAATATCACAACTAGAAAAGTTCAAAAGCTCCAAGGGGTAGCTTATTTATGAAGGAAGTCATGAGGTCATGACTACATCCTCTTGTTGGCTGGCACAAAATAATGGGTTCAAGCCTGTGTTGGTTAATAATTAAAGTAAGTACATTTTATTATATTTATTGTAATTATATTGTTACTCAGTAAAGAAATATGAGACTTCAACTAAGGAAAGGGGTTAACTGAAACAAATCAGCATACCTAGGAAGGGATAGGGTAGGGTTATGATTTTAAAGTGCAATTGTTAAAGTCACCCAAAATTACAATCAAAATACCCAGGTTACTCTTTCTCTACCAGGTACAAATGTAACAATGTATACATAGTACATATATATGAATTTGTTTTTTTTTATATAACTCTGCATAAAGTATTGGAAAAGTAAAAAAAATTCTAAGGACTAAGGGGGGGGGGGGTGGGGGGGAGGGGGGGGGGGGTGCTATACTTTTTAAAATTATATTAATTATATTTAATATACAAATAAAAAAAAAAATTCTTATGAAATTACGACAAAATGTTTATAAAATATACTGTGTTCCTTTTTTCCTTACGTAGGGAAATTCGTTTTTTAACATTCACTTTGTGTCAGCACTTAATTATGGTATTTATTACCTTTCATATTTGAGAAGATCCTATGATCCCTCTGAAGAGAATAATCGCTTTGCACAATCGGGAAAAGAATAATAAGTAATTAAAGATTACAAGGTCTTACAACTTTTAATAAGGAAACTTAAGATTCTCACCTTTCATCAACTTGCAGCTAAATTTCGAATATATGTCCGGAAACTACGGAAAAATGTCTCAAAGGTATAAACGCTTACGAGCAAGTACTGAATTGCACTTACTTTCATGATCACCGTTCAGGAAACAAGAGTTGTCGAGATTTTTCAAACCCTTATTCGGCTCCAGCGGTTAGAAAAATCAAGGTTTAATAGTATTAAAGAATACTGAAAATCCCACGATCCGCGCAAAAGCCGCTGCCGAATTCGTAATCTTCCGCGAAAATGAAACATGAACTACAAAGTTGCCGCCAGCCACCCACTGCGTATTATTTGTTACTGACCCACTCCTCCCTTTATTATGGGCAACATCACGTGGTCTCTTGAATTACGTCAACGCTGTTGTCAAAATTTTACTAGCACCACCCCGAGAACAATTTCCTTTCCCCAAGTCCGCCATCTTTGTCCGCCATCTTGGATTGGGCGCGCAAGGCCTCATGGTAAAGTTGCTCATTGATCTGAACTGGGGCCCAAAAAAAAAATTTGCCCGGGCCGGTGAGCTCTAGACAATTATATTGTAGTTGGAATATTCACAGGGCAACCCAATCTCTGGTTCTGTGGCTTATTTATAAGACTGAGATGTGTATGGGGATTTTATAAATCCTTTCAAATTATTTTATTTATTTATTTACAACATTTGGGCGTAACGCCACCGGAAACAAACAATAGGACTCAAGGTCCCCTGCGAGGCTTGTCTCCGCCATGTCAACTACTGACGGACCTACGATTTTACGTCCTTATGCGAGAAGACGTGAAGGTCTAACCATTTGCAGTTGATTCACAAACTGACAAAGGCAGCACCTTCTACTCAGTTATTTTAAGACCCTGAGTGTTGGTCCGGCCGGGGTTTGAACCCGCGACCTCCCGCTCGACAGACCTGATTGGTATAAATAAACATATCTTTTCACTCCCATGCTGTTCCTTTGTGCTTCACTTACAACCATTTTAAGATGTTAAAATCCCTAAGAAGACCCTAAAATGGTTCTAAGTTCAGCAAAACCACAAAGGAAACAGCATGATGCATAATTTGAAAGGATTTAATATATCTTATAAATATAAAGCCACAGAACCAGAGAATGGACTGCCTGTGGAATCTTTCGATTTTAGTTCCTGGTTTGTGGTTTTCCATGATGATTATTTGACAGGCCGTTCTCGTACTTGATTGGATGTCTCTACGAAAGTATGCGAAAACATTAAAAGTGGTCACACTTCTGCGCGTCGTGCTGTAAGGAATAGACTCAGTTGAGTTGTGTCTAGGATATTGCAATAAGCGCCTTAGCAGAATTATGGTAAAAGGTGAGTTAATATTCTAGCTCATTAGAAATTCAATATCACAAAACACAGGGATCTCTTCTTACACCGATCTGTTTTTAACTTATCCGCCGTTGGAACCATGATTAGTTGAGGAAACTAGAACTCAATCGTCGCCTGTTGAAATAGCGTGACACACCGCCATCTTGAAATGATATTCTTCTTGAGGAATGATTTAGATATTGATTCGTATCGTGGTTCTGTTTTATTTACTTATACCATCCGTGCAATGTTCATTAAGTAGATAACTATAAAGACGTTGAAGGTACAATATTTCGGCTGGCCACACAGCTTTCTTCAGGTACAATGAAGAACATTTACATTGGCGTCCATTGTGATAGCTGTTGCCAAATTAAGACAGATTACAAAATGATTGACAGTGAAACAACATTAAAAAGGTGAAACCAGATATCTAGTATGACTCTTCCCAGATGTTGAGTCCATAGGGTTCGAGTGTTCTCGCCTGTGCGATTAAAAAAGAGCTATCTTTAAAACCAGGAACGGAGAACGAAGAATCAGTGAATCGGAGATCGGGGATCGGGGATCGGGGATCGGGGATCGGGGATCGGGGATCGGGGAAAGCAGGAATCTTTAAAATTTCAAGATTTTCTTCTTCTTTCTTCTTCTTCTTCTTTTTTCTTCTTCTTCTTTCTTTGTTTAAGGTATTTTAAATTGTATTTTAGCCTGATTTCCCTAAAGTACGCCTGTTATTGCTTATTGTTATCTTCGTTTTGGAAACTTACGGTTTGAAGAAAACCCACTGCACAGTTCGTACAAGTTCGACTTAGCTTTTGACACCCAACACAATAGCCATTTTGGAGACCCTTTTTATAGCGGGTATGCGCATGTCCCCTTTTTCAAGCCGTAAAACTAGCCGTGGTTTGGAAGCTGTTGGAATTAGTCGGATGTTCGTCAGAGGCAATCCGTCGATGTTGTTATTTATAACCTTTCACGATTGTCCTTCATGTCTAGCCTCCTCCGCATGGCCGCAGGAATCTCTAACTTGTCGAGGAAATCGGATTATGGGCTCCCTGTGCCTCATTTCGATCCTTTGTCGCTCGTTAAATAGAGAACTGAACAAAACTTCAGGAAAATCAATGTGAAATGCATCTAAAATACTTCAAAATAGAGAAAGATGAAGAAAAAAGAAGAAGAAATCGGCTGGGAATCTAACCCTGACTTACTTGACCACAGTCATCGTTTCTACGCTCTGTCTGCTGGACTGCTCTCCAGGCTCCGAGAAAAAGATGTACATCGGCGATGTTTTTAGCGTAACACTTTGTTCTCTTTCTATTGGACTATGGCGACTCCACTATGAAGACTCTTAGCTCAAAATGGTACCCGGGGGGGTTCTTCCTATATTCGGTTGGTAGAGGTGATCGTCGTATTATTTAGGGTTTGAAATCGGCGGTTTAGTATTTTTTAGGGGTTATCCAAACGAAATCCATTTTTCAGGGTGATTTTTAGACTAGGAGGTACATTTTAGGGCGGGACATTTTTCACGGTTTGGTATTTTTAGGGTATTTTTCGAGGTTTTCATGCGGTCACTACCCTTTTTACCTTGGAGAATCCCCCTCCCCCCCCGGAACATGGCCCTTTTTACCTTGAAGAACCCCCTCCGGGACATGGTACTTTCGGCGGTGAAGTATGGCCAGTATGGCTAGTAAATCACAGGCCCTGCATAAATTTAGATTTCGGTGCTGAATTACCGCAAACTGTGCCTCACAATAACGATAATTTTATATATTACTGAATTATTAATTTTAAATAAAGATGATTAGTAACAATGATATGGACACAACAGATTTTGACTTTTACTTATATATCAGTGTTAATTTTAAATAGTTTGTTTTTAACAATATTATATATAGTTACTGGTATATAATCAACTAAAGTCGATTGAGGTATGCTAACCGCCGTGGAAAGCGAGTAGCAGCTGACGTTTCGTGCGCTAGCCCTTCGTCAGAGCAAAAGAGGGAATTGTGGGTGGGGAAACGGTTTATATAGTGTTGAGTGTACACATGATTACCACTGAGGAAACATGTACTCGGATCAATTGGGATCCAAGAAAATTGCGCCAACAATAGAAAACATGCTTATCTATAAAGTGTGAGTGAATACGTGAATTCTGAAATTAAATGAACGAAAAGTGTGAGGTGGCAAAGCATTCGGATAACCGCGCTCGACAAAGAACTGGTGCATCTCCTTGGACTTTGAATTGAAGTCGGATTCATCGCTGCACAAACGGCGAAGCCTAAGGAATTGAGAGTACGGGATAGATGTTTTAACATGTGTAGGATGAGAAGATGAAAACAATAAATAACTGTGCGAATCAGTTGGCTCGTAATGAACAGTAGTGGTTAGACTATTGCCGCTAACAGAAACATTTACATCCAAAAAGTGATAGAAACATCTGAAATCTCCCACGACTGATCAAAAATGTGTTCCTCTACATAACCAACAAAAAGGTTAGCATAACTGGGGCCCATTTTCGTTCCAATAGCTACGTCGTTAGTCTGCTTGTAAAATTCACCAGAAAATGAAAAGCAATTGAGGGTAAGAACGAGCTCGGCTAAACGAATTAGAGTTTAGGTGCTAGGTTCCAGGATAGTTCGGCGGTCAAAAAAGTGTTGATCTGTCGGTTTTAACTAAACGTGACTCATCGAACCTTGGTTTGGTTGTACCCGGTTTGTGTACCTTTCAGTGGAATGACGTGCAAGATAAACGAAAACTCGGTGAAGGAAGTTTCGGTGGAGTTTTCACAGGAAAGTGTGTTGATGGCAAAGTTGTGGTCGTAAAGAAACTCAAAAGACAGCAGATTGAATGAGGGAGACGCCAGTTCGTCAAAGAAGTACATGTACGTATCTTAAACGGACTGAAAACCAAACATGTAGAAGGGTTTTGCCCGGAACCAGTGGCAGTGATGTTAGAGTATGTATGCTTCGATTTCAAACCACTGGGAATTAAAGGCGACCGCGTTACGTCCCTTCTTACTATTAAGCGTGCCGTCATCACTATGGCAACCGTGCGTTTTCTGTGTGCGCACCTTGGCTATGGAATTCTTTACCGCTTGAACTGAAATGTAGCCAAAATTTAGCTCAATTTAAGTATTTTTTAGGAAAGCAGATTAACCTTTTGAGCCTAAATAATGAAATGCGATAGTTAAGTTAATAAAGATTCCATTCCCTCTTTTAAAGATTCCTCTTTTTTCCATTCCCCTTTTTAAAGATTCTGGCTTTTACCATTCCCCTTTAAAGATTCTTGCTTTTTCCATTCCCTCTTTTAAAGATTCCTTCTTTTTCCATTCCCTCTTTCAAATATTCCGGCTTTTTCCATTCCCTCTTTTAAAGATTCCGGCTCAGTTTTCCATTCCCTCTTTTAAAGATTCTGGCTTTTTCCATTCATTTTTTTAAAGATTCCCCGTTTCCCCCGTTTCCCCTGTTTCCCCCGTTTCCCCCGTTTCCCCCGATTCGCCGATTCGCCGATTCTCCGATTCTCCGATTCTTGGTTTTAAAGATGGCCATTAAAAAAGCGTCTCTCGGGCCTTTCGAGTCTCTCTTAGAAAAGACCCAGTTGTTATGGTTACATGGACATGAATACAAACTCAATATTAAGAATTGCGAAAATACACAAATACCAATATTTATCGAATTTTTGATATAATACCATAGACGACAAATTAATCCCTAATTTTAACTTGAAATTTTACGCGTAATTTGTAATTTCACATGTGAAATTTCAAACGCCGCCTACGCGCGCTTAACATAATGTTTTTCTGGATCGTAATTTGCCCTCCATAATATTAATGGTAATCAAATAGTGACTTGTGAAATTAGGGATAAATTTCACTTGTGATTGTCAAACCCTCGCCGAAGCGGCTCGGAAAATTACTTCGATTTTGACAAACGTGTGAAATTTATCCCTAATTTCACTCGTCCCAATTTGATTACCTATACTATTTTTATTTGCTAAATATGTAAGCTTAACTTATTTCTGTTTGATTACTTGCCTAGAATAACACTTAGATTGCCTAATTACAATAACTTTATTTAACGTGGTCAAGACACTTACGTAGTAAGTATCTAGTAATATACTTTACTTAACGACAAGAAAAACTCTAGTCAATATTAATAAAACAGAAAAAATTCCAGTCAATATTGAATGACTCTAGTCAATATTTACTCGGGCTGCCTGTGGCAGCAACGAGTCTTAAAATGCAAGTTTTTTTATTTTTTTATTCAGTGTAGCAAGCGTTCTGCGCATGCGTTAAAGGTCAAATTCACACCAATCAGATCGCACTGTGCTGGTCACGTAACACTCGCCAGGTTAATTTATTTACATAATTTAATACAGTAAATCAAAATGGTGGATCCGCTAGCAAATCTCTCTCAAATTTGGAGTCCCATCTCTCAAATGTAAGCAGTTTAATGTTTTATTTAACTTCACTCGTGCGAAAGCCTTCCAACAGGCTCAGGATATTGCAACTGGCGCTCTTGTCGGAGCCGAAGGACCGCGTTTTTTACCCAGATGGCCTGTGATTTTATATACGACACGACGCCGGACCTGAAGGACTCAAAGATCCACACATATCGAATTGGAATTTAGCGTTTTCCTTTCTGCTGAAACCAAGGCTTCTTCGATAGAAAGGGCAAGATGTTGTGTTTTTCTAGGAGGACAAAATATTTATCGTTTAAGCTTCTCTTTCGCCACGGCTTTGTTATTTGAATCTCTGTGGATTGGTATACTCAAATATACTGCACAATACCATACAACTGAATAAGAAGTCTTTAACAAAGCCGAACTCAAACTCAAGAGCAAAGCTGAGAGTGAAAGTGAAACTGAACAGTGTCTTGTCAGGTCATGAATTAAGGTACGGTGAGGTTGAAATAATTGCGTGTTTATATCTGCATTTCTTTGTCGATTTGTTGACCTCGTGGCGCTGATAGATTTTGCCATCGGACGGTATTCTTGTTTGAGGTACGTTTCGTAGGTTTTATGCCTCTCGGTCATAATACATACCAGCGCAAACACCGTGATATGTAGGCCAACATGCACTAAAATAATTTTGAGCGTGTTTTTGGCTGGCAGAAATACCCCGGAGAAATAAACACTCGCACAGAATAATTTATGATGAGCGAAGCAATATTCAACTCTCAAGTTTTGGTTCGAGAAATTAAAGGCTTCCAACAGTTCCCTTTATAGTTCTGTAATATAATGAGCAGATCAGTTTTGTGAAGGAGGGTATATAACCAACAGGCATTTCAGTTAATAAATACCTGATATGGACGCGAGCTGCGATAAAGAGCCGCAAGGTAGAATGAACAGTAGAGAAATATATCATATGATAGCTCCATCATAGGTGGACAGGATACAACTTATAATATGGGACAAATATAAACATATATTTGAGACACTCATCTATTAGTACTCTGAACCTGGAGAACAGCAGACTAAATTGTAAGCGTGCGGTACATGAATAAGTAGAGGTCAACTTCTTTAATTTGCATACACGAGAAATATATATACTAGGGGAGCAGAGAATGCATGTCACCGCGCTACCGGCCACTCCTAAAGACTGCTAAATTCACTCAAGCATGTTAAGGCCTGGTTCATTTAACGGAAAATAGATATACGTTAAAATGTTTTCTGACAGAAATAACGGTTTAAACAAAAACTAATTACACCGTAATACTAATATCTACTTCCTTAAATTTGTTAAGTGGATGGTTGTCGTATCACGTGATCGATGACGTCATAATTATATAAAATAGTTTAAGTGAAATGCGGCTGCGACGATAACATATGGATATAAAGTAACCTTGCTAAAATATTGCTCCTCCCGCAGTGTTTCAGATCACGCTTAGAAAACTTGACTATCATGTAAAGATAAGGAGATATTAAGGGTACAAAAAGTCACGTGACCTATTTTGCATATGTTCGCCTTAATTAATCGTTAACGAAACATCGTAGTCATCTTTTCTAAGTTGATTTAGGTAAAAGGCTTCAAAGTTAACTAAACATATCCACTCATCATCCTAGGTGTTTTAAACTCGGAGCCGCGTTTTTGATTTACTGATTTCGTGTTCTACGTCACGTGACAGACCACGTGACACGTTTTAATACACACAAACCACTTAAGGTAGTCAAAAATGGGGATACCTATTATCGTGAGAAACTTGGCGTACTTACCATACTCGGCTGTGCTGAAATAAGGAAAACAGTTTTTACCCGAAATTTGACCTCTGAACCAGGCCTTAACATGCTTGAGCAGCTAATAATTCTTTCCTTCGGTTATTACTAAAAGGATTTCAAATGAAAGTGTATTTCATCTTCAATCTCATGTGGCCCGAGTGAAAGCCCAGATGGGCTCTTGTTATCTTAAAAACGGAAGGCTTTCTTAAAAAGTGCCTATGAAGTGAAAAAATCGACCCTATTTTTATTTTATTTTATTACATTTTAGTCTTTCCTAAGTCATTTTGTGCAATTAAATTTGGAGAGGGCGAACATTTTTTATTTCCTGTTGAAGTCAGGCATAATTGTTAAAATCATGCGACAATTCAGTTTATGAATGAAAAGTCCGAAGACTACAGCAAAGCTGATATACAGCGTAAAATTCTAACACAAAGCACAACCGTTAGCTAGGCTTGACACGAAAAGCGCTCCGACTAGATTACAGCCAAAGACAGCTGGTTCGGTACCCGTGTTTTCAGTTCCTGTGCATCGCGTAAACGCTTACGTACCCGTTCCATTGCTTTCTTCTGAGCCTGCACTGTTTTGTCCTCAGTTGTTTACTTCTGTCCTCATGCGCATTTTAGTTCCACTTTCTCGCAATATGGCGGACGGTAAACGAGTGAACGGGAAGGGCAACAAAATGAATATTCATGAAGGAAAAGGACGCACATTTGATCTTCTAACAAGTCTTTCTAAGCTTTAATGATGTTTGTTGCCATGCAACTACAAAGTAGAACTGACCGATTTTCCTTCTTAAAAGAAAATATAAAAGGCAATAGCCTTACCTCGTCAATCGCCATTTTATTTTACGAGCGTCATGTGCGACGATACGAATGATAGCGATCTAAACATTATCATGGGCTAAACCATGTCCGGTCTCGGAAACAATCTCGTGGAAACAGCCCTTGCCGTTCCACCTAGGCTTGAGGACCAGTGCCACTTTTTATCCTATCCGGTTCAAGATATTTCTCTTGTAAATGGGCAAATGTTAATGGAACCGGTACTTCTCTCTATCCGAACCGGTACTTTTTTCTGTCGTATAAACGGGCAGTGACCCACTCGAAAGCGTTCGCTACTTTGGTCTGACTTCGCACCAATTTTGTAATTCTCGGAGCTTAATTCTCCATTCTATTATGTCTCTTTTGTATTAACTCTTAGTGTTGTTATATTATATTCTTTTACTGTATTTTATGTAAACATTATCTTAGTATTCGCATTCGTCGAAATAAAAGCTACTTTATCCGTTGCTTAGAGATATTTCTTCCAAAACACCCAGTACCTACCAGAAATAGCACAACTACAAAATACCAAACAACAAAAATCCACAACATCAAAAACACTCCGCAATTTATCTTATGCAAAACGCTCTTGTGTTTTGGAGCTAAATTTAGGTATTGCCGCGCGCTAATCAGATATTTATTTTATTTAGTAGGACGGCAAATTATGGACGAAAACTCTCATGTTGGTACAATATACCTATTTCGGGAATAATATTCTTTGTCCGAAGTATTTCCATATCGATGTATCTCCTCATGCGTTAACGTGAAATAAAAGAAAATACACAAGGGGATGGTCACGTGATCTGAAATGGGACAACATTGAGCCAAGCTAAAGAGGTCTATTGTCTCACAGCACGACTACAGTAACCTGGGCCACTTAGACAACGAGAACCAATCACATTGCAACTACAGTGCGACTACAGTAACCTGGGCCACTTAGACAACGAGAACTAAACACATTACAAAACGAACATAAAGAATTCCAACTTACAAATCCTAACGTATCCACGCGATTTTCTTCAGTCAAAAGACTTCGACTTCAGAACTGAGCTCGAGCAAGTTGAAATGCTATTGTCTCGTACTCTACACTGATTGGATCAAATAACCATAAGTTGAAATGCTATTGTCTCGTACTCTACACTGATTAGATCAAATAACCATAAGTTGGAATGCTATTGTCTCGTACTCTACACTGATTGGATCAAATAACCATAAGTTGAAATGCTATTGTCTCGTATTCTACACTGATTGGATCAAATAACCATAAATTGAAATGCTATTGTCTCCTACTCTACATTGGTTGGCTCAAATAACCATAAGTTGGAATGCTTTGTTTTCATTCAGCAATGTGATTGGTTCTCCTTGTCTAAGTTCAATGTGATTGGTTCTCGTTGTTTAAGTGGCCCTGGTTACAGTAGTCGCACAGACTGTAATAATCGTGTTTATGTCCAGTTTGTTGTTTTTATTGCTCATTTTACTGACTAAGATGTGCTTATTAGTTTGTCAGTACTCGTGGATGTTGTGCTCGTTCTCAGCGTTATCTCCTCCAATCAGATTGTAATGAGAATTAACATTTAAATCACTCGGAAGAAAACTATAAAAGAGTAGGTACTCGGCTATATAATCGAATTTATCCTCAAGGTTTGAGATTTTTCCAAATGCCGATGCAAGGGGCACTGTGCAATCGAATTGAACCTCAAGTTTCCCTAAAAGTTTCTAAAACAAAACTAAAAAGGACTGCAGTCCTATAATGAAGGACTGCAAATATAAAAGTGGTTAACAAAATCCGTTTCAGTAACTTGATTTAGGTCCTCCTTGACAAACTACTCCAGCAGATCAATATGTCACTACTGAATTAGTTGTCGAGATCACATATAATCCTACCCTGCTAGACAGAGATTCCTTCCCCCTCTCTCTCAAGACGAAAAGAAGATGGGTAGAGAAAATTCCTCTCTCTCACTCTCTCAAGACAAGGAAGAGAGAGGGAATCTAACATAGACCTCACCGCTCAGTCATTTTCTTATATAGTTCTCTAAATCGTGTTTCTTACACTTTTAATAGAACAGTTTTTTCCCTCATATTTTCCAGTAGAATTACTTGGACAACTAGGTGACGTCATCAGAACTATTGCGCAATACACTTTCAAAAAATTCCTACACGTTTTCATTGCAAAATAAATAGTTTTTATTGCGATTTTAGTTTTCAGGACAGTCTAAATATCATTTTGAGACCATAAGTGTTTTGTACTCGGGTATTCATTTAAGTATTTCCAGTTAGCCCTCTAATACACTTATTTCAAAAAGGTTTCTCCCGGACAAACGACAGGCGACATTAAGGCAGACAGAAATGGATCGTGATTGTAGCTAAAAATCTGGTGAATTCGTTTATTTTGGGTCAAAATCTTTAAGACGAATATTAATGGTCTCCTGCGAATGTAATTTCGAATTCAGTACCGTTTCGCAGAGCTGGACTGCCGATAGCCACACTCCGGGCCATTTCGATCTGGGAATGTCGTTTATCCGCTTTGTCGTTTGTCTTTTTGAAATAGGTGTATATGCCGTATGGAAATAAAGTCGTGTCCATAATCCGCAGAGAATGAAGCTCAACACTGTCGCAGTCGTATTGGTCATCACATTCCAATCTGTCCTTATCCATGCTCAAAACACCACCACTATTACGACTGCCAACCTTATAGCAGCTACGGCTACTGTGGCAGCGAATACTGCAGCAGTAGCGACTACTGTGGCAGCGAATACTGCAGCAGTAGCGACTACTGTGGCAGCGAATACTGCAGCAGTAGCGACTTCTGCTACAGCTGAAACGACGACGACGACAGCGATGTATGCTTCCGCTACGACTACCAGTGGTGGAGCCAGTAATACTTCTATCGCTCCAACGGCAACAACCAGTGTCATCGCAGCTCGTAAGTCTTGATTGCCTTCCCATATTTGGTTAGAATCAAGGTACCATCACACGCTGCAACAATGCGAACATCATTGCTGTAATTGATTTGAGAAGGGTTGACACACGCTGCAACATATCCTCCTACATTGCGCACAGCATTGTTGTAATTGATTTGAGAAGGGCTGACACACGCTGCAACATATCCTACTACATTGCGCACAGCATTGTTGTAATTGATTTGAGAAGGGTTGACACACGCTGTAACATATCCTGGAACATTGCGCACAGCATTGTTGTAATTGATTTGAGAAGGGTTGACACACGCTGCAACATATCCTACTACATTGCGCACAGCATTGTTGTAATTGATTTGAGAAGGGTTGACACACGCTGCAACATATCCTGCTACATTGTGCACAGCATTGTTGTAATTGATTTGAGAAGGGTTGACACACGCTGCAACATATCCTGCTAAAATGCGTGCAACACTGGGAATTGATTTGAGAAGGATTGACACACGCTACAACATATCCTGCTACATTGTGCACAGCATTGTTGTAATTGATTTGAGAAGGATTGACACACGCTGCAACATATCCTGCTAAAATGCGTGCAACACTGGTAATTGATTTGAGAAGGATTGACACACGCTGCAACATATCCTGGAACATCGCGCACAGCATTGTTGTAATTGATTTGAGAAGGGTTGACACACGCTGCAACATATCCTGTAACATTGTGCACATCATTGTTGTAATTGATTTGAGAAGGGTTGACACACGCTGCAACATATCCTGTAACATTGTGCACAGCATTGTTGTAATTGATTTGAGAAGGATTGACACACGCTGCAACATATCCTGCTAAAATGCGTGCAACACTGGTAATTGATTTGAGAAGGATTGACACACGCTGCAACATATCCTGGAACATTGCGCACAGCACTGTTGTAATTGGTTTGAGAAGGGTTGACACACGCTGCAACATATCATTGATTTGAGAAGGGTTGACACACGCTGTAACATTGTGCACAGCACTGTTGTAATTGATTTGAGAAGAGTTAACACACGCTGCAACATATCCTGCAACATTGCGTACAGCATTGTTGTAATTGGTTTGAGAAGGGTTGACACACGCTGCAACATATCCTGCTACATTGCGCACAGCATTGTTGGAATTGATTTGAAAAGGGTTGACACACGCTGTAACATTGCGCACAGCATTGTTGTAATTGATTTGAGAAGGGTTGACACACGCTGCAACATATCCTGGAACATTGCGAACAGCATTGTTGTAATTGATTTGAGAAGGGTTGACACACGCTGCAACATATCCTGCAACATTGCGCACAGCATTGTTGTAATTGATTTGAGAAGTGTTGACACACGCTGCAACATATCCTGGAACATTGCGAACAGCATTGTTGTAATTGATTTGAGAAGGGTTGATACACGCTGCAACATATCCTGCAACATTGCGTACAGCATTGTTGTAATTGGTTTGAGAAGGGTTGACACACGCTGTAACATATCCTGGAACATTGCGCACAGCACTGTTGTAATTGATTTGAGAAGGGTTGACACACGCTGCAACATATCCTGCTACATTGTGCACAGCATTGTTGTAATTGATTTGAGAAGGGTTGGCACACGCTGCAACATATCCTGCAACATTGCGCACAGCATTGTTGTAATTGGTTTGAGAAGGGTTGACACACGCTGCAACATATCATTGATTTGAGGAGGGTTGACACACGCTGCAACATTGCGCACAGCACCGTTGTAATTGATTTGAGAAGGGCTGACACACGCTGCAACATATCCTGCAACATTTCGCACAGCATTGTTGTAATTGGTTTGAGAAGGGTTGACACACGCTGCAACATATCCTGCAACATTGCGCACAGCATTGTTGTAATTGATTTGAGAAGAGTTGACACACGCTGCAACATATCCTGCAACATTGCGCACAGCATTGTTGTAATTGGTTTGAGAAAGGTTGACACACGCTGCAACATATCCTGCAACATTGCGCACAGTATTGTTGTAATTGGTTTGAGAAGGGTTGACACACGCTGCAACATATCCTGCAACATTGCGCACAGCATTGTTGTAATTGGTTTGAGAAGGGTTGACACACGCTGCAACATATCATTGATTTGAGAAGGGTTGATACACGCTGCAACATATCCTGCAACATTGCGCACAGCATTGTTGTATATGATTTGAGAAGGGTTCACACACGCTGCAACATATCCTGCAACATTGTGCACAGCATTGTTGTAAATGATTTGAGAAGGGTTGCCACACCCTGCAACATATCCTGCTACATTGCGCACAGCATTGTTGTAATTGATTTGAGAAGGGTTGACACACGCTGCAACATATCCTGCTACATTGCGCACAGCACTGTTGTAATTGATTTGAGAAGGGTTGACACACGCTGCAACATATCCTGCTACATTGCGCACAGCACTGTTGTAATTGATTTGAGGAGAGTTGACACACGCTGCAACATATCGTGCTACATTGCGCACAGCACTGATGTAATTGATTTGAGAAGGGTTGACACACGCTGTAACATATCCTGCTACATTGCGCACAGCACTGTTGTAATTGATTTGAGAAGAGTTAACACACGCTGCAACATATCCTGCAACATTGCGTACAGCATTGTTGTAATTGGTTTGAGAAGGGTTGACACACGCTGCAACATATCCTGCTACATTGCGCACAGCACTGTTGTAATTGATTTGAGAAGAGTTGACACACGCTGCAACATATCCTGCAACATTGCGCACAGCATTGTTGGAATTGATTTGAGAAGAGTTGACACACGCTGCAACATATCCTGCAACATTGCGCACAGCATTGTTGGAATTGATTTGAGAAGAGTTGACACACGCTGCAACATATCCTGCAACATTGCGCACAGCATTGTTGGAATTGATTTGAGAAGAGTTGACACACGCTGCAACATATCCTGCAACAATGCGCACAGCATTGTTGTAATTGGTTTGAGAAGGGTTGACACACGCTGCAACATATCCTGCAACATTGCGCACAGCATTGTTGGAATTGATTTGAGAAGAGTTCACACACGCTGCAACATATCCTGCAACATTGCGCACACCATTGTTGGAATTGATTTGGGAAGAGTTGACACACGCTGCAACATATCCTGCAACATTGCGCACAGCATTGTTGGAATTGATTTGAGAAGAGTTCACACACGCTGCAACATATCCTGCAACATTGCGCACACCATTGTTGGAATTGATTTGGGAAGAGTTGACACACGCTGCAACATATCCTGCAACATTGCGCACAGCATTGTTGTAATTGGTTTGAGAAGGGTTGACACACGCTGCAACATATCCTGCAACATTGCGAACAGCATTGTTGTAATTGATTTGAGAAGGGTTGACACACGCTGCAACATATCCTGCAACATTGCGCACAGCATTGTGGGAATTGATTTTTGAAGGGTTGACACGCGCTGCAACATATCTTGCAACATTGCGCACAGCATTGTTGTAATTGATTTGAGAAGGGTTGACACACGCTGCAACATATCCTGCAACATTGCGCACAGCATTGTTGGAATTGATTTGAGAAGAGTTGACACACGCTGCAACATATCCTGCAACATTGCGCACAGCATTGTTGGAATTGATTTGAGAAGAGTTGACACACGCTGCAACATATCCTGCAACAATGCGCACAGCATTGTTGTAATTGGTTTGAGAAGGGTTGACACACGCTGCAACATATCCTGCAACATTGCGCACAGCATTGTTGGAATTGATTTGAGAAGAGTTCACACACGCTGCAACATATCCTGCAACATTGCGCACACCATTGTTGGAATTGATTTGGGAAGAGTTGACACACGCTGCAACATATCCTGCAACATTGCGCACAGCATTGTTGTAATTGGTTTGAGAAGGGTTGACACACGCTGCAACATATCCTGCAACATTGCGAACAGCATTGTTGTAATTGATTTGAGAAGGGTTGACACACGCTGCAACATATCCTGCAACATTGCGCACAGCATTGTGGGAATTGATTTTTGAAGGGTTGACACGCGCTGCAACATATCTTGCAACATTGCGCACAGCATTGTTGTAATTGATTTGAGAAGGGTTGACACACGCTGCAACATATCCTGCAACATTGCGCACAGCATTGTGGAAATTGATTTTTGAAGGGTTGACACACGCTGCAACATATCTTGCAACATTGCGCACAGCATTGTTGTAATTGATTTGAGAAGGGTTGACACACGCTGCAACATATCCTGCTACATTGCGCACAGCATTGTTGGAATTGATTTGAGAAGGGTTGACACACGCTGCAACATATCATTGATTTGAGAAGGGTTGACACACGCTGTAACATTGCGCACAGCATTGTTGTAATTGATTTGAGAAGGGTTGACACACGCTGCAACATATCCTGGAACATTGCGAACAGCATTGTTGTAATTGGTTTGAGAAGGGTTGACACACGCTGCAACATATCCTGCAACATTGCGCACAGCATTGTTGTAATTGATTTGAGAAGGGTTGACACACGCTGCAACATATCATTGATTTGAGAAGGGTTGACACACGCTGCAACATATCCTGCAACATTGCGCACAGCATTGTTGTAATTGATTTGAGAAGGGTTGACACACGCTGCAACATATCCTGCAACATTGCGCACAGAATTGTTGTAATTGATTTGAGAAGGGTTGACACACGCTGCAACATATCATTGATTTGAGAAGGG
Organism: Actinernus sp. WN-2022; assembly: GCA_030867875.1. Lineage (NCBI taxonomy): Eukaryota > Metazoa > Cnidaria > Anthozoa > Actiniaria > Actinernidae > Actinernus > Actinernus sp. WN-2022. The sequence goes on along the minus strand of JAOWCC010001765.1, from coordinate 36,191 downwards.
TTGACACACGCTGCAACATATCCTGCAACATTGCGCACAGCATTGTTGTAATTGATTTGAGAAGGGTTGACACACGCTGCAACATATCATTGATTTGAGAAGGGTTGACACACGCTGCAACATATCCTGCAACATTGCGCACAGCATTGTTGTAATTGATTTGAGAAGGGTTGACACACGCTGCAACATATCCTGCAACATTGCGCACAGAATTGTTGTAATTGATTTGAGAAGGGTTGACACACGCTGCAACATATCATTGATTTGAGAAGGGTTGACACACGCTGCAACATATCCTGCAACATTGCGCACAGCATTGTTGTAATTGATTTGAGAAGGGTTGACACACGCTGCAACATATCATTGATTTGAGAAGGGTTGACACACGCTGCAACATATCCTGCAACATTGCGCACAGCATTGTTGTAATTGATTTGAGAAGGGTTGACACACGCTGCAACATATCCTGCAACATTGCGCACAGCATTGTTGTAATTGATTTGAGAAGGGTTGACACACGCTGCAACATATCATTGATTTGAGAAGGGTTGACACACGCTGTAACATTGCGCACAGCATTGTCGTAATTGATTTGAGAAGGGTTGACACACGCTGCAACATATCCTGGAACATTGCGAACAGCATTGTTGTAATTGATTTGAGAAGGGTTGACACACGCTGCAACATATCCTGCAACATTGCGCACAGCATTGTTGTAATTGATTTGAGAAGGGTTGACACACTGCAACATATCCTGCTACATTGCGCACAGCACTGTTGTAATTGATTTGAGAAGGGTTGACACACGCTGCAACGTATCCTGCAACATTGCGCACAGCATTGTTGTAATTGATTTGAGAAGGGTTGACACACACTGCAACATATCCTGCAACATTGCGCACAGCACTGTTGTAATTGATTTGAGAAGGGTTGACACACGCTGCAACATATCCTGCAACATTGCGAACAGCATTGTTGTAATTGGTTTGAGAAGGGTTGACACACGCTGCAACATATCCTGCAACATTGCGCACAGCATTGTTGTAATTGATTTGAGAAGGGTTGACACACGCTGCAACATATCATTGATTTGAGAAGGGTTGACACACGCTGCAACATATCCTGCAACATTGCGCACAGCATTGTTGTAATTGATTTGAGAAGGGTTGACACACGCTGCAACATATCCTGCAACATTGCGCACAGAATTGTTGTAATTGATTTGAGAAGGGTTGACACACGCTGCAACATATCATTGATTTGAGAAGGGTTGACACACGCTGCAACATATCCTGCAACATTGCGCACAGCATTGTTGTAATTGATTTGAGAAGGGTTGACACACGCTGCAACATATCATTGATTTGAGAAGGGTTGACACACGCTGCAACATATCCTGCAACATTGCGCACAGCATTGTTGTAATTGATTTGAGAAGGGTTGACACACGCTGCAACATATCCTGCAACATTGCGCACAGCATTGTTGTAATTGATTTGAGAAGGGTTGACACACGCTGCAACATATCATTGATTTGAGAAGGGTTGACACACGCTGTAACATTGCGCACAGCATTGTCGTAATTGATTTGAGAAGGGTTGACACACGCTGCAACATATCCTGGAACATTGCGAACAGCATTGTTGTAATTGATTTGAGAAGGGTTGACACACGCTGCAACATATCCTGCAACATTGCGCACAGCATTGTTGTAATTGATTTGAGAAGGGTTGACACACTGCAACATATCCTGCTACATTGCGCACAGCACTGTTGTAATTGATTTGAGAAGGGTTGACACACGCTGCAACGTATCCTGCAACATTGCGCACAGCATTGTTGTAATTGATTTGAGAAGGGTTGACACACACTGCAACATATCCTGCAACATTGCGCACAGCACTGTTGTAATTGATTTGAGAAGGGTTGACACACGCTGCAACATATCCTGCAACATTGCGCACAGCACTGTTGTAATTGATTTGAGAAGGGTTGACACACGCTGCAACATATCCTGCAACAATTCTTGCAACATTTAGCAAACAAAATATGGTTCTTTTTAAATTAGCGTATGATTAATATTCTACATTTTTACATTTTTACAAATTAAAATTTGTATTTGTATATTTAGATATTTCTATTTGACCAATTTTTAACTATTATCACTGTCATTATACAATGTATTGTAAAGCGCTTAGGGTAGTTTTATAAATTAGACATTATTATTATTATACTCTACAACGAAATAATGCACGCTCGAGGTCTCATATCAAAGTCGTTGCACACAGAAGAGGACATTTGGTATTGGTGATCGCTTTGAAGTAAATTCGATTTTATTTGAGAGAGATAACAACTACAGTGGCAAAGTTGGTAAAGTCTGTATGGACATCACACCAACTATTAAAATAAGATAAAGAAAGAAAGAAATAAAAATATAAAGATAAAAAATTAAAAATACAATAGATTAATTCGAACTATTAGTCAGATAACTGGATAAATAATATCTAAAAATGTAAATAGAGTCTGCATTAACTATTTCAACTGGAAGGGAATTCCATTGTCAAATAGTCCGTGGGAAAAAAGAACAGTGAGAGATATCCTTAGTAGTTCTGTAGGGATAACACTTATAGCTATGGCTACTGCGGGTTCTAGTCTCGGTATGTGGGATTAGGTACTGGTCTATACTAATGTCAAGTAGCCCGCGACTCATTTTGTACCGCATGTTGTACCGCGTAATTTTCCTTCTTAACTCCAAGGTATCCCACCCCAAATCTCCAAGCATTTCAGAGACACTAGCTTTCCTTTGGACTCGCTCAAGTGTAGCTGTGTCTTTCTTATAGTATGGATTCCATGCTGCGCTTGCATACTCTAGCTTTGGGCGAACGATAGCCTGATAAGCAATCTCTTTCACACTCCTGGGACAGTTCCTGAGATTCCGTCTAATCAACCCTAGGACCTGACCGTGGCCTTCCCTGATATGGTAGTTATGTGTTGAGACCATTTTAGGTCATCCCTAAGTATAACACCCAAGTATGACAGGGAGTTGACTTGTCCTAGTTCAGTCCCACAAAAAGTATACTTCCTAAGAGGAGGAGCCTTCTTATTTGAGATGCAGATTGTCTTGCATTTAGAGGGGTTAAACACCATTTGCCATTTATCTTGCCAAAGTTCCAGCTTAGGCAAATCATCCTGAAGTCGGTCACAGTCCTCGTCGCTTGTAATCATGGCATATAACAGCGCATCGTCAGCGAATAGTCTGACAGATGAGTGTAAATTATCAGGAAAATCGTTGACGTATAATAAAAATAATAAAGGTCCCAGTACGGTCTTCTGAAGGACCCCAGATATCACAGGGGAGAGACTAGAGCATTTGCCATCGCAGACAACAGACTGTGAGCGTTCGGTTAGAAATGACTCAAACCAGAGGAGCAGAGTTCCATGTATCCCATAGTACTGGAGTTTTTTTAGGAGACGTTGATGGGGAACTTTATCAAAGGCTTTTGTGAAATCGAGCACCGCTGCATACACCGACTTGTTCCCTTGGACAGCCATTGGCATATCATGAATCGTAAGAATAAGCTGCGTCACAGTAGATCGTTTGGCCCTGAAGCCATGCTGGACATCAGTAAGGATGTTGTTGCGTTCCAAATGTTTCATCACATGGCTGTGGATGATATGCTCAAGCACCTTGGACGCAATGCACGTTAGTGATATCGGTCTGTAATTTGATGGACTTGATTTCTCACCATTCTTAAAGACGCCACAGACATTTGCATGTTTCCATTTAGTAGGCACAAGGCCAGTATTAATCGATGTTTGATAAATATCAGCCAGAATGGGACCAACATCAGGAACATATTCCTTCAAAAACCATGGCGGCCACAGGCCTTGTGAGCTTTTAAAGAGCTTAATTGTTTAATAACCCCTTGGACTGTAACGATGAGAGTGCCTGCGCTTGGCTTTGGGTCCTCACCAACATCAGGAATGGCACTAAGATCTTCATCAGTGAAAACACTAGAAAACTGTTTGTTGAGGAGTTCAGATTTTATGTTTCCATCACTAATAATCTTGCAATTAACTTTAAAGTCTGCTACTCCAGGGTTATCGTTCTTAAGATGTTTAATGTATGACCAGAAGCGTTTGGGATTTTCTTCAATTGCCTCGCCAAGGAAATTAGAGTGCAGACTTTAAGCTTTGGTGTAGACGTTTCCTAGCTGCACGAAAGTCATTCCAGTGAGTGGGATTTCCAAATTTCTTTGCCTTGTTATAAAGCCTTTGTTTAGCCCTTGTTTGCCTTCTAAGCGAACGGTTGAACCAAGTTATGACGCGTGCTGGTCACCTTATGGGGTATGTGGGTGTCCATAATTTGGTGCATGTTTGTCTCGAAGTTGTTCCACATATCATTAGCACTGTCAAATCTTATCATGTTAAACTGGTTTGCTAGATCTCGCAATTCATCCTTTATATAAACAGAATCAGCTTTTTTCCTGATATAAACCTTCCGTCGCACATTTATTTTCTTCTTACCTGACCCATTCACCGTAAACAAAACAATATCGTGGTCACTGATTCCGGGAACGACTTTGACACGGATAACAATTACTAGAAAGGTAACGGCAGGATTTAACTTTGTCTCCTGTGTGACAGAATATTTATATTTTGAGGCAAACATTTGCATAATCTATCGTTGGAAATGGCTGAATTGCAAGCGCTGGAAGTACAACAAGTCAACATGTGTCAAGGGCACCCAACGAAGTTTTCGGTTAAAAAGCTGTTCGGGAGAGTAAGTTAGCCTAAAACTTTCGGATTTGAAAAAATTGTCCCTAGAAAATTGTTTTCTGAAATACTGGCTAGAAATTAGTTTTCAATCCCTAGAAAATTATAGAAGAAAAGGGAGACTAAAAGTTTCTCCTAAAATGTTCGTACGGCCCAATTCGTCTGATCAATAGAGTCAGAACAATACATTTTCATTCCCTAAGAATTGCCTAAAGGAAAAAAGAATCCCTAAAAAATTCGTGCCTCCACAAAACTTTGCAACATGAAGTTACTTGGGCTAGAAAATTATTGTTTATGTTCTAGACTACTAACACATTCGTAGGCTGGGAATATTTTGCCATAGTATTTTCGGTTGACGCGATTTCCACCTAGAAAATCGGCCGAACAGCTAATAGCTCTCAAGAATACGTCAAAAGACATAGTAGGCGCCTTAAAATGGCTAAATAAGCTGCAGACAACTGGTTTCAAACGAATTTCAAAAAGTACTCGTTGGGTGCCCTTGACCCAACGACGTTTTCGGTTAAAAAGCTGTTCAGGAGAGTAAGTTAGCCTAAAACTTTCGGATTTGAAAAAATGTCCCAAGAAAATTGTTTTCTGAAATACTGGCTAGAAAATTTGTTTTCAATCCCTAGAAAATTGTAGAAGAAAAGGGAGACTAAAAGGTTTCCCCTAAAATATTCGTACGTCCCAATTCGTCTGATCAATAGAGTCAGAACGATCCAAAAGAACCCTAAAAAATTCGTACCTCCACAAAACTTTGCAACATGAAGTTACTTGGGCTAGAAAATTCTTGTTTATGTTCTAGACTACTAACAAATTCGTAGGCCGGGAATATTTTGCCATAGTATTTTCGGTTGACGCGATTTCCACCTAGAAAATCCGAACAGCTAATAGCTTTCTAGAATACGTCAAAAGACATAGTAGGCGCCTTAAAATGGCTAGATGAGCCGCAGACAACTGGTTTCAAACGAATTTCAAAAAGTACTCGTTGCATGGGTGCCCTTGTTGGGTACCCTTCTAGTGAGTCTTACTGAAGGAATGGATTTTATTTCCGAGACCTTACTCTGTCAATAAGAGGAGAAAATGAAGCGAGAAGTAAGTGGATGGTTCGAAAACCCAGGATTTTTTATTTGGAAAATGTTTGCATCAGAGCCGAGCACATGGACTGCCTTTGGAGTTTGAATTCACTGGGACCTGAAGGTTAGTCTTTTTCGAATGAAAGAAACTATGAAAGAAAGTAGACTATCTAGGAGTCAAGCCGGTTGCACGGTTGCACGGTTGCTTGGTTGCTTGGATGCACGGTTGCACGGTTGCTTGGATGCACGAGAACAAGCTCAAATTGAACCATGGAAAAACTGAGTTCATGATTATTGGCACACGTCAACAGCTTGACAAAAACTCAATTAGTCATCTCTCTGTTGCCAACTCTGTTGTTACACCCACCCTCTCTGTCAAGAATCTTGGAGTCTGGATGGACCCAAGGCTGTCTCTAGAGACATACATTAATAAAACGTGTAAATCATCATTTTATTATTTACATAACATTAGAAAGATTCGAAAATTTTTAACCATTGAGTCTTGCACTATCCTTGTCCATGCATTTATTTCATGTCGCCTTGACTACTGTAACAGTTTATGTTATGGTCTTCCTGCTTACCAAATAGCAAAACTTCAAAGAGTTCAAAATGCTGCCGCTAGAATCATATGTAAGGTTTCCCGTTTTGCACATATTACTCCGGTTCTCATTAGCTTACACTGGCTTCCAGTCAAAACTAGAATAATCTTTAAGATACTTACTATCACTTTCAAAGCTATCCATGGTATGTGCCCTTCGTATATTTCTCAATTAATTAAAGTCAGAGGGCGCTCTTTTTATAACACTAGATCTAATAATGAGCTACGGCTGATCGTACCATCCTTTACATCACTGTCTACTATTGGCGATAGGTCATTTACATCAGCCGCACCTTTTCTATGGAATAAATTACCTGCTAGTATTAGGCAAATCAAATCCTATGACTATTTCAAGAAGCAGCTCAAGACTTACTTATTCAGAGAAGTCTTTAGCCTTTAGCTACTATTTACAACTAGTTTTATTATGGTTATTATCGACTAAATTTTATCATTACTCATAGTAATAGCATTTTATTGGACTGTTATTCTTAATGAATTGGTTAGTTAATTATTAGTTTGTTAGTTTATTTTAAAAGTAGAGACTTTGTAAAAGCGCATCTGAACATTTTCCATATGCTAATTTGCGCTATATAAGTGCATTATTATTATTATTATTATTATTAAATACTTGATATCTGAATAATACATGGCTCCAAGAGAAACGTTTTCGATGTACAATCGTACTGATTCAACTGAGCTCACAAAACGGCTTCGCTTTGTCTTTGTTTTCACTGACCGAATGCCACTGAGTAAATTATTCTTTGCAAAGTTCTCTACTTAGTTGGGTATTAAAAGTCCTGTTTTCATTCATTGTCTATTGAAATGACATTTCTTTGTGGAGATATTTACCGTAAAATGATTTAATTCATGCGAAATGTTCTCTGAATTTCTAATGAGATCTGAAACTACAACCATGGGGCTGTCAAAGAATCCACAGATCGAATTGGAATTTAGCGTGTTGGTTTTTGCGGAGGGAGGAAAACCGGAGAACCCGGAGAACAACCCTCGGAGCAAGGGCGAGATACCAACAAACTCAACTCACATGTGGCACCGCGTCCGGGAATCGAACCTGGTGCTGGAGGCGAAGCGCTTAACCACTGCGCCACCCCGGCTCCCCGACAACTGGGACAACTGACAATTCATAGCCGAGCTCAAGATTTCAATTCACTGGAATCTGCAGGTTAGTCATTTTCAAATGAAAGAAACTATTAAAGAAAGTAGTCTATCTAGGAGTTAAGCCGGCTAAATACTTGATATTTGAATACATGGCTCCAAGAAAAACGTTTTCGAGTTAAATGTACAATCATACTGATTCAATTGAGCTCGCAAGGCGTCAACTTCACTGACTGAACGCCAAAGTAAATTATTCTTTTCAAAGTTCTCTACTTAGTTGGAAATTAAAAGTCCTGTTTTCATTCATTGTCTATTGAAATGACATTTCTTTGTCGAGATATTACCACAGGAAGCCCAAGCTCTGTTTATATAAATTTAATTGATAAGGGTTTGTATGGGAATTTTTTTATCTGGCTTTTCGATAAATATACTGTAATAAAGTGAATAAAACTTACCTGGTGTCTATGATCTGTGTCTTGGCTGAGTCTGTACGTAGTTTCAGCGAATTTGGGCGAATTTTGAATCCCTTACTCTTCATACTATAGAAGAAATGAAAGGTAGGAGACGAACTTCAAATCTCGGGTTCAAAGCCACTCACGTTTGGGTCGATTTTTTCACGAAAATCGCATCGATTTTACATTCTATCCCCATCAACATACGCAGTGATAAATTTCCAGTCTATCTGTGCCAACCAAACGAAGATATCTGTATTTGCCGAGCTACAATCCACTATTGAGTCCGCCAAAATCTCGCCATAAGCAGCCATCTGTGCCCGTGACTCGCCCAAGTGGTGCCAACACAGGAAACCCAAGCTCTGTTTATGGCTGTTGGGAATTTTTAAATCTAGCTTTTCGATAAATATATTGCAATAAAATGAATAAAACTTTCCTGGTGTTTATATAGCCTGTGTCTTGACTATGTTTGTATACCGTTGCAGCGAATTTAGGCGAATTTTAAATCCTTTCTCTGCAACTAACGAAAGCTAGATTTAAAAATTCCACAGCTTGGGCTTCCTGTGTTAACGGTTTTGGCAACACTTTGGCGAGTCACGGGCATAGATGGCTGCTTATGGCGAGATTTTGGCGGACTCAATAGTGGATTGTAGCTCGGCAAATACAGATATCTTCGTTTGGTTGGCACAGATAGACTGGAAATTTATCACTGCGTATGCTGATGGGGATAGAATGTAAAATCGATGCGATTTTCGTGAAAAAATCGACCCAAACGTGAGTGGCTTTGAACCCGAGATTTGAAGTTCGTCTCCTACCTTTCATTTCTTCTATAGTATGAAGAGTAAGGGATTCCAAATTCGCTGAAACTACGTACAGACACAGCCAAGACACAGACCATAGACACCAGGTAAGTTTTATTCACTTTATTACAGTATATTTATCGAAAAGCCAGATTAAAAAATTCCCATACAAACCCTTATCAATTAAATTTACATAAACAGAGCTTGGGCTTCCTGTGATATTACCGTAAAATGATTTAAATCATGCGAAATATTTGACTTCTTTATGAAATTGTTATTGACAACTGATTTCAATTGAAATTCACTGCTGACAGTGTACTCAGTTTGAATATTAAAAGGTTTAGAGACTTTATGTTTGTGCTTTATCGGCAAATGTTGTCACTTGTTGACTGTAGGATGAACTCAAAATTTCTTCCGATATAATATTTTTCGTTCATCGTACAGTCAGCGCGTGGCTATATTTGCCGATAAAGCATTCACAATAGTCTCTAACCCTTAAATAATGTGACTTACCTGTTAATTCCGTAACTATACGAAGTGGAATTCTGTCCTGTCGTTTGGACTCTCGAAATCTCTTCTTCTGGAGTTACTGCCATACCAAAGGTCAACACAAGAGAAAGTGTAAGAATTGGAACTTCAACAGCGATTTTCATATACTCTAAATTCGATAAACCTCGACGTTCTATACATCAAAATACTGGAAATTTATTCTTCTATTTGGATTTGACGGTAAGAAGTTTGTTCAGACATGCGTATTCAAGCTAAACCCAGTTTTTCTCTGCTTGGTGGTTCCTAAACTACTAAACCAGTAACGCCTTGTAAAAATTCACTTCAACCCGCGCAGGCAAATTCAAATTTGCCATGTCAAAATCGGCTTAACCTAATCACTCCAAACAGTTACCAGTCACAGACTAAATGTTACTTAACTTAGACTAGAGGGTAGGAAGAAGTTATGAATCATTTTATTTGTTTTAGAAGGCAAAATAGCTCCCGAAACCACGTATTTTCGAGTGAGATATGTGAGCTGACGTGAGCTGATACATCGCAACCGAAGTTCAAAAATAGACCAAACTCATTTCACTAGACAGTTCTCTTTAGAACTCATAAACTTAAAAGCTCTCTGTCTCTGACGACGAGAACGTTGCCATTTTATCGCAAATGCCTAGTCAAACTAAACTCGCTTGCTGCAGTTAAACACGAACCTAAAAAAATCTAACAAAAGGGAAGTTGAATCATTCTGATCATTTATGGACACAAGTCCACACTAAATTCCCTAAACAATAGAGATTATTGATCGGTTTACAAAACAATATCGATAAGTAGATGGTGTGGACTTCGCATCTTTATTACAAACACCGGATATCGATATGTAGGCTTTTGTACGCAACGACTTTGATATGGAAAAAGTGCGGATGCACGAGCGAATGAGAATGTATTTAGCAGCTTTTCAAGACCTCGATCGATACTGAGTGCATTATTACTCGGGCTGCCTGTGGCAGCACCGAGTCTTAAAATGCAAGTCGTTATTTATTTATTTATTTTATTCCGTGTAGCAAGCGTTCAGCGCATATGTTAAAGGTCAAATTCACACCAATCAGATCGCACTGTGCTGGTCACGCAACAATCGCCAGGTTAATTTATTTACATAATTTAATACAGTAAAGCAAGATGGCGGAATCCGCGAGCAACTTTCTCTGTAACTTGGAGTCTCATCTCTCAAATGTAAGCCAGTTTAATGTTTTATTTAACTTCACTCATGCGAAAGCCTTCCAACAGGCTCAGGATATTGCAACTGGCGCTATTATCGGAGCCGAAGGTCCGCGTTTTTTACCCAGATGGCCAGTGCTTTTATATACGACACGTACGACGACCTGAAGCAAAGGGGCCAGGATCCGGAAAGCTAAAATTCGAAGAAATAGATATTGGAATCTATAAGCCATCGGCTCGCTGTGCTGCATTTAAAACATCCGAGAAGAACATCTTATTTTGGGTGAAGGCACTTCAAGACCAATATTATGAGTCTCTTAAAAACTGTCAGAGATTTAAATTTACCGTAAATTGGATCAGAGAGTATTGAGATCAAGTTATTTCGTTCCAGCGAGGATATTGACCTAGCGGAAACGGTACAAGCTGTCGAAGGATTTTACTTATAATCATCCACAACAGGAATAGTTATGTGCCAAGGCATGGGAAAAGATCGAGTTTCCCAGATTACAGATGAAAGTAGAGAACTTAACGAATGAAGAAACAGAGGTCACGCGCGACATGCTTGAGAAAATGAACATGTTCAACACTTTATGTTATACTAAGAAAACAAAACAAATTACAGAGCCTGCAAGTTCACAAGTCAATGAAAAACCCCAAGAGCCTGTAGTTTTGGATCAACATATCCTTGAAACTCCAAAAGCAACATACACATGAGTCAAATTCAAACCGGAAGAGACGGAATTCTTTAGATTCTTCACGACAACCCGATCCCTATTCATCAGAATACATTTTCTGTGCTAAATGACGAGAGTTTATAATTACCTGACCGACAACCCACTACTAAAGAAAGGGACCATGAAGTACGGTAGTACGGTTAATTCTCGGGTTCAAAACAATGAATATATGCCTGCTCAAATGCAGTGTGTTAAACTGTTTAAATTAAAAGGTCAACATACGAGAAAAACAAAAATATTAAATTACATATTTACTAGGGGAGCAGAGAAATTTTATGAAAGTCACCGCGCTACCGGCCACTCCAAAAGACTGCTAAATTCAGCTAATAATTCTTCCCTTTGGTTATTACTAAGAGATTTCAAATGAAAGTGTATTTCATCTTCAATCTCATGTGGCCCGAGTGAAAGCCCAGATGGGCTCTTGTTTTGTTATAGGACAAGGAGAACCATCTTTTATTTGTTTTGTAATATAATATTCGATCTACGCGTTATAATAAAATCAAGCACGCTGAGCAGCCAATGAAATTGCGCATTCTTAAGATGCTCTCGTAATTTATATTATAAAGAAAGTTACACGTCACAGTATTTTGGTCAGCGGTTAGCCAAAAGAGTGTCATTTCATTGGCTGATAGCATCACGCCATAACCAGCAATGTTGCGGGAATGTTCACACGGCGAAATGTGTGGCACTGCGCAATGTTGCAGAAGATGAGCTCGATCCTACTTCTTCAACATAGTTGGCAATGTTATGCGCAATATTGGATACACGTTACACTTTTGCAATTGCCGGCAATGTGCGCAATATTGGATACACGTTGCACTTTTGCAATTGCTGGCAATGTTGTGCGCAATATTGGATACACGTTGCACTTTTGCAATTGCTGGCAATATTGTGTGCAATATTGGATACACGTTGCACTATTGCAATTGCCGGCAATGTTGTGCGCAATATTGGATACACGTTGCACTTTTGCAATTTCCGGCAATGTTGCACGCAATATTGCAACGTGTGTCCTTGGCCGTACCTTAAGGTAATTCCGTGAAAAAAGAAGCTACGCCCAGTTGTTCTCCAAAGCAAGATCTCTCTAAAAATGCAATAAAAATAGGGGGTCATCATTCTCGTTTTTGCGTGAAATAGCTGCAATTTATAGTAATTTAAAGATTCCACAGCAGAAATACGTGAAATGTCAACATGAGAAACAGTGGCCATTAACTGATAGGTATTCATAGCGAACAAATATACGTATATACGTATACCAAACTTAATGTCAAAACCCTTAAAATACTGCAAGTGGACAGTACTATAGCTTAATATAACGAAATCTGCTTTGTTAGTATAAAAAAATAGCGTAAAAATAGCTACTTACAGTATTTGCATAAGAATATCTAAGCATCCAGAAATTACAATTCTTTATACTTTGGTATCTCTTGGCCAACAATGCTCTGATTAAATACATGGAAGAAGAAAAGAAGGGTCACCATTTTCGTTTCGGATATATTTTGCAAAATATCGCAAATTTAGCTCCAAAACATACCTTTTCCGAGGAAGGACTGGGGTTAAATTCGCTACCCCGCGGTTCAACTGTACAGAACACAATTACAGATTTAGCGCCATCCTAGTGATACAATTACCCTTGCTTCGAACAGCCGGCCCGGTTAGCTCAGTGGTTAAGCGCTGGTCTGTTGAGCAGGAGGTCGCGGGTCCGGCCGGCCAACACTCAGGGTCTTAAAATAACTGAGTAGAAGGTGCTGCATTTACATAATACAGTAAACGGTTAGACCTTCACGTCTTCTCGGATTAGGACGTAAAAACGTAGGACTAGTGTCCCTAATTAACTGCAAAGCTAAATACATTGACACTTAAATAAAGTCACTTACTTATTTACTTTCATTGTTGTTTTCACGCATCGTATAGTTTACTGTCATATTCGTTTAGTATTGCTCCGTACTTCTCTTTTCGGTCTAGAATCACCAATCTGGGGCGCCTGGAAAAATACAATCGACTGTGGAGACGTTTGTGACGGTATCGGTGGTCAGATCAGTCAGGAACGCTTTTGTAAGAAGGGAGAAGATAAGGTGAACGATACCATGTGTTCTGGGAACTCAACTACCCAAAAGGTGGATTGCAACGATGGCTGTTCTGGTGCAGGTAATAATAGGGTTTTATCACGTGGCGGCCATATTGAATCGCAGGAGAATAAAAAGCTTTGTTTTCGCCAGTTAAACTCCTGAAACTGCTTCGGTGTAAGGCTAAAAACAAAACCTATTGTTTACAACCAATATGGCTGCCACGTTATAAAACCCATTAAAAGGGAACAGGACCCTTATTCAACTCAGCGATTTGAAAAAATACGTCTGCATAGCAGGCTAATACATTAAAAGCCAGCATTCAAGAGAAATACGTTCTGTTATTTTATTTTTTCTGTGTTGCGCGTCTATGAAGAGAAAATTAGTTTTCAAGTTCGAAAAATAACCGATTCTCTGTTGATAAATATGGCTTGTATGCCCGGGGGGGGGGGGGGGGGGACTCCCTTATCTGCATGGGCTATACGGGTATGTGCCGCGGGATAGGGTATGGTTTTGAGCTGCCGAGGTCTGGGATAGGGTATTATTTTTACGGTTTTGGTTTGGGAAAGGGTATTGATTTTGATATACTTGTCGTTGACGCCATGCTTAGCTTAAAATACCATATTAAAACAACGGCTTTCGTACGTACTGTAATTTTAACTAAAAACTGTTCGGTATCTGGACTCTTTCATATCTAATGTCATGCTGTGTAAACATCACAAGACCACGTTTGATCGATAATGTAAATGATGTTTTGCTTCAAGTCTGGAATAGGGTATATATTTTTTGCTTCAAGTCTGGGATAGGTTATGGTAAACGGCATTTTTAGGTCTGGGATTGAGTCAGGGTTTTGAGGTCTCCGCGGCACACCCCTACCCAAAAACCCGAGCTTGTACGGCGGTTCAATTCAGTCCAAAGGAAAAACATTGTTACACATCCAGCAAAAAGGAAACACAATGGGCCGCAATTAGGAGACGTTAGTCTAGTATTTCAATGCCGGGGACAACATGGAAAAACTAATTTATTCCCCGTACCTGACGTCACAAATTACAAGACTTGAGTCGTCTCTACATAGCGGAGGTTTTGACGAAGGTTTTCAGAATTTCTCTTCTCCAATGTGGAACGCAAGTTGATTTTGACTACATTTTCTCGTTTAAAGAGGCTGTGTCACGGTGAGATGCCTTTATATTCGTAGTAGTCCGGGACTATTAGTTGAGTATACCAGAGTTTTTAAACATCCCCGCCGATGCAGACCTGTCCTAATGGTCCATACGAGAAGCATGCAATAAAGACTCTAAACCAAAAACAGCTAGAGTAGCATGGAACCTCTCGAGACCCGTATTCTGATTGCACCCATAATACTATACTATATTGTTTTTGTACTGTACTTTCTTTAACAATTTTAACCGTGTTTTAACCGATGCTGGACGGGCATGATGAACAAGGGTTTTAGTCCCAGATGGCCGTCACGTGATAAAACGTTTTTGTTCCCAGGATCCTTACTGCGTATGGATCACCTGGCCTTGATTGGTTGCGGTATACTGGGACTAGTTATTCAACAGTGGTGAGTAGTAGTGATGCAAATCGTATGTCAACATGTATGGCATTCTGGTTTAAGTGCTCAGTGTTGTAAAGGTAGTTCGTATTAAACAGTCTTGAAAGACTGATGAACTTGAGGCCGACGGGAGACCTACGATTTAACGTCCTTATCCGAAAAGACGTGAAGGTCTAACCATTTGCAGTTCAATAACGAGATTGTTTCACAAAGGAAGCACCTTCTACTCAGTTATTTTAAGACCCTGAGTGTTGTTTTATTCTTGTTTATAAACATACAACATACCCTGGGTTTCCAGAGTCGACTCGGACAAATAAAAGGCGAAGAGGTATTATACGTTGAGAATCTCACTTCCATGCGAACATTAGGTACAGAATTTGAACCTCCTCCCTGATTGGATAATCTACTCATTACCAGGCGCAACCGTGAGTGCTGGATATAATGGTAATTTTCATTGGCTTACCAGTGGCCCAGCAAAACCGGTTTGACGTGTTTTCTTGATTTGAAACTCAGCGCATGAAAGGATAACACCAGAGGCTCTTCTGTTTCTTCTCTTCCTCTTCTCTCTCGCCTCTTTGCCTTTTCTTTCTCCGAGCCTCTGCCACCCAGGGTAGAAGAAAGGATGCTTAAGGCAAAACTGATTTGGATATGGTGTATAGGTACTTCCCTAACTCAAACGACAACATATTTGCACATCACAGAGGTTTTCTTTATATGCAGGTGTCGAAAGCATTATCCATGTCACAAAATGCCCAAATACATCGTTTTTATACTTTAATTTGTATTACTTTTCAGGTAGGGTGCAACTATGTACCGGTTACCACAAGCGATGTCAGTTTTATATCACAAAACCCTCTCTCCTCGAGTTGAGGTTTACATCGACCTTGTAGATTGCACCTTAATAGTTTATTATTTAGTATTAATACCAGATTTACAACAGTCAATAAAAATTGCATGGGTAATATACAAGCTAACTGTAATAACCAGAGTTAGCTGATTAAACTGAGTGACGTCAATTGACGTAATTTGCACTATGGCGTCAGCTGACGGCAACTACCAGAAATCTTTGTGAGGATTCTTGTGTTCCCCTAATTTAGACCATTGTCTTGCTATACTGCGAGCAGTCCCTACTTTTCCCTCCATTGATAGTGAGTTTACGAGCGGAGCGAGCGGAGTTCGCACGCATCCAATATTCTTCCGCCTTCGCTCGCTCCCCTCGTAAACTCACTATCAATACCCCCCCGGGCTCACTATCAATGGAGGGAAAAGGAGGGACTGCTCACAGTTTATTATCTTGGTATACTCTGCGCAGTCTTCAAAATCTGAATAAGAAAAAGAATCGAAAAGGATACTGGCCGGTATGATAAATGGATACGTGAAAAAAGTGTTCCAATACCAACGGATTTTCAAGTTATTGTGGAAACGAACCCGGATTTCCTCCCTGCATGTTTGATTATTCTGAATCGTCTATAACCTGGAATTCGACATATTTTTATGAAAACCCCAGACCCGAAAATCCGGCGAAATTAGGTTCAAACCCGGCACCGCTGCACATGTAATGTACGTCATAAACAAGAGCGATACTGAGATACTGGTAGTTGTAGTGAACTGAAGTTATAGTACATATTTGATAGCATATAATCAGTAGCAATCCAACCTAGGGCGGTTAACGCATGCACAGAATTGTAACTGTCTTCGGCACATCACACGTACATTACGGCGGGTTTAAGATAATTGAGGAGAAAGTGTTGGCTTTTCAAAACAAGTGTGATCTCAGTCTGCAAATTGTAAGGATTCCAAGTCTTCTCGTAGAAGGACGTTTACATCCAAGGCCATTATTAGAAAGTCTTCTTTTGAAGGTGATAAAAACTAGCATAGACAAAAATAACTACTCAGATTAGCAGAGTCTCCACTGATCGTAAGTGGAGAGGAAAAGAGAAAAGGCGCTCTGCTTGCAGGCAGGCAATGATTTAAGTGGATTACAAAAGCTTATTCGAGAAACTTCGGTTACGGTGAACCGAATTGAAGTTGGTCTAAGTTGTTTTTTTTCACTTGAATCTTTGTCATCCTCCATCAAAATCAGTTGTCTCTGCAGGGGGAGTGGGGAGGGGAAGAGGAATGAGGAGATCCCCCTCCGATCCCGGCTAGTGGAGAGGGAAAGAGAAAATAACCTCTGCTTGCAAGGTAACCCTTGCCATCCTCTATTGAAAAAGTTTGAAAAGCATATCAGGACGTGGTATTTCTCTTCTATCTTAGGGTGTTATTGTCGTAGTTTGTAAAGCATATCATGACGTGGTATTTCTCTTCTATCTCAGGGTGTTATTGTTGTAGTTTGTAAAGCATATCAGGACGTGGTATTTCTCTTCTATCTCAGGGTGTTATTGTTGTAGTTTGTAAAGCATATCAGGACGTGGTATTTCTCTTCTATCTCAGGGTGTTATTGTTGTAGTTTGTAAAGCAAATCAGGACGTGGTATTTCTCTTCTATCTCAGGATGTTATTTTTGTAGTCAGGACGTCTCAAGCATGTTAAGGCCTGGTTCAGTGGTCAAATTTGGGGTAAAAACTTTTTTCCTTATTTCATCACAGCCGAGTACGATAAGTACGCCAAGTTTCTCACGATAATAGGTATCGCCATTCTTGACTACCTTAAGTGGTTTGTGTGTAGTAAAATGTGTCACGTGGTCTGTCACGTGATTTAGAACACGAAATCAGTAAATCAAAAACACGGCTCCGAGTTTAAAACAGCTAGGATGATGAGTGGATATGTTTAGTTAAGGTTGAAGCCTTTTACCTAAATCAGCTTAGAAAAGATGACTACCATGTTTCGTTAACAACTAATTAAGGCGAACATATGCAAAATAGGTCACGTGACTTTTTGTACCCTTAATATCTCCTTATCTTTAGATTATAGTCATGTTTTCTAAGCGTGATCTGAAACACTGCGGGAGGAGTAATGTTTTAGCAGGGTTACTTTATATTCATGTTATCGTCGCAGCCGCATTTCACTTAAACGATTTTATATAATTATGACGTCATCGATCACGTGATACGACAACCACCCACTTAACAAATTTAAGGAAGTTGACATTAGTATTATTGTGTAATTAGATTTTGTTTAAACTGTTATTTCTGTCAGAAAACATTTTTTTAAGTAACGTATCTATTTTCCGTTAAATGAACCAGGCCTTAACATGCTTGAGGTGGTATTTCTCTTCTATCTCAGGGTGTTATTGTTGTAGTTTGTAAAGCATATCAGGACGTGGTATTTCTCTTCTATCTCAGGGTGTTATTGTTGTAGTTTGTAAAGCATATCAGGACGTGGTATTACTCTTCTATCTCAGGGTGTTATGGTTGTAGTTTGTAAAGCATATCAGGACGTGGTATTTCTCTTCTATCTCAGGGTGTTATGGTTGTAGTTTGTAAACATATCAGGACGTGGTATTTCTCTTCTATCTCAGGGTGTTATGTTTGAAGTTTTCGGGTAGTTAAGAAACTTGAAGGTTCAATTCGATTGACTGAGTGCTCCTTTAAATACTGCATGCAGATTATAGGTGTGCTGTATAATTATTAGAATAAAACTAAAACGAACAGAGAAAGCTTGACAGACGATTTACATAACTTAAGACAGGAAGTTATTTTGATTGTTGGGATTTAGGCAAAATATGTTCTTTAAAAACTTAGATTGCAAGTAAATGAATATTCTTCTCCTTACTTTGCTGAGAATATTGATTGATATCAATAAACTTAAACCTTAAATAATTGTACATACTATACGTATTATGAGTGTAAAATATATAGCTATACAAATCATCAACACTTTCAATAAAAAAAATCATAGCACACAAGCAGCTTCAGATTTAATTAATAGCATCTTCTCACTCAGCAGCTATGTTATAGAAATAATAGATTTATTTTCCCCGTCCATACCCGCACTATGAAAGGGAATGCTCCTCCTCTTTCTCTCCCTTTGCGATTCAAAATTTGAACCGTAAAGCAAGTAAGTAAGCAGGCTTTCAGTTTTCACCTGTTAGAATACTAAATTCCCGCCGCTGAAACTTAAAATAAGCCAAAACAAATTAAACAGAAAAAAGCTAGTTGCTCAGTTATGCCTGTCAATAGCGTTTTAGAAGCGTTTACAAACTCTTTAGTGTTATTTTAGACATTAAACATTCAAGTGTTTGATTTTAATTTCGCGCGATAGAAGTCAGAGATCACTCAAGCGGAGCATTACATGTATACAGAGCTTTGAATAGATGTTTATTTGACAAAAGATGAGTGACAACTGAAGGTGTGAGCTTGCCTCCTGATAAACAACTGTATAAATGAAGAAATTCAATGCTATAACTCAATTCATTTTCAACTCATTAGCATAATGTCCCTTAAATGACGTCATTTCAAGGATTTGTAATGTTTTTAATTATAGCACTAGGGACCTTAAGGGTGCGTTTACCAATTGTTTTGGGCCGTTGCTAAGTAGAATTTAAAACGCCATAAAACACCAACAATTTGAGTAAAATAATTAATAAATCACTCAGGAACTCCTGGGAGACGGACCTTTTTATTTTGATGACGTCATCGTATGACGTCATTATTACGTCATCAAGGCAGAAAAATTCAATCAACTCATGATTGCTTTGGGATAGTGCTTTCATATTTGCATATATCATTGGTCTGGGTTAGGCACAAAAGGTGTAGCATGCGTTTTACGATATACCGAAAATTGATCGTTTTATATTTTTTTTCCGTGAATTTTAACAGTAAGATGGTCATAACTTCCGTGTTTTAATTTTTTTCGCTAAACCCATGCTTGGCTCTGTGCAATGCGACTTCAGGACAATTTTTATGTGAAAAAGGATTGACTTTTCTTTGTTTCACGAACTCGGTTTATTCTTTGTGAAACCGGAAGTATAATATTGTTACCAGGGCCAACGGGGCGCGGCCGCGTTTGGGTGGTTACAAAGCAATTATCTTTACATACATGGATTCTCGTGTACCGATGGAATTTGCGAGGGCAAAGCTAAAGGGTCGCTAACCATTGGACAAGAAAATGAAATCAGTGAAATTGAAACAGAGCTGCATTATCAGACATCTAATTCCAGTGGTTTATTCACGCAATGAAGTCGATTTGCACCATAATCAGTCACATGTCTAACCGCCTTCCGGTTGTAATAAGCGCCGGTCTGTCGAGCGGGAGATTGCAGGTTCAAACCCCGGCCGGACCAACACTCAGGGTCCTAAAATAACTGAGTATAAGGTGTTGCCTTTACATAATACAGTAAACGGTTAGACCTTCACGTCTTCTCGGATAAGGACGTATAAAAATCGTAGGACTAGTGACGTGTCCCCAATTAGCTGCAAAGCTAAATTATAATACATTGACACTAAAATAAATTCACTCACGTTTATACTTTACGTCGCGTCGAGGAGAAACAACCTGATTCAACTTACGGTAAGCTTACATCAAAATCTGACTCAGTTTTCTATCCTATAGCAATCAAAAACACTGCTAAATATGTCAATTCTAGAGGAATATCTTGCTATAATGTGTAATATCATTCGCACATGTTCGTAATCCTTATAATATTCTCCATTGATCAATAAAGAAATAATTACAAAATTCGGCAAGTAGGCCTTAGGCTTTGTTCGCCCTAAAGGAATGGTCGCAAGTTAATAGGAACTTGCCATCGTCCGTTTCCGTATTTATGTTTAACTTTCGCATTTTTCACAGACATTTCCGGCCTTAGAAATAGTTGACGAATTGTTCAATCAAGCAAACAATCTACGTTCTACGTTGTATCGGTCTTTGCTTCTTTATAGTTAGAAATAGTGTCCAGGGTATCAGAACACTCTGGTATCAGAATATATGAAAACGTTTTGGTCATTATTAACCGATTACTTCCAGTCAAGTTCCTAGTATCGTGACGAGCCGCCGTAAAAATGGAGTTGATTTCTTTCGTTGGCACTGTATTTCTCTTCGCTACTTTCTTGTGAAAGTGGCTCAAAACCAAACTCTTCGAAGACTCCTCTCACGTGTAGCTGCTCACTTGTAAGTACATTCCGACTCCCCTCGTTATCAACAAGCTCTTTCCAAACTTTCTTTGTCGAAATCCGAACGAAAATTAGTTTGCACTTGACACCCGAATTCCACGTACTGACATCGGAATTTTCCCTCGTCCAGCGACCCTCCGCAGCTAGAATGGTTTTCTCGGTTTTATCGCTCTTTTTCGGCATTATATTAAGTAAACTTGAAGCATGGAATGTAAAAAAAATCCGGGTTCAAGTAGCAAAAACAACTTCATGCATTGTAACTTTTACGAAATGTAAACAAAACTGAAGGAGTGGAGCATTGCAAAGCGCGCGAGTTGCTTTTTCACTAAACCGGAAGTAAGTTTTTCCCGCCATTGCATGAGCGCGCGCGCGCGCCGACCCTTCATAGCAACGTCGCTGCTTAGCGACGAAATTGGTAAACGCACCCTTTTAAGCATCGAGAACTTCGACGTCCCCGACGTTGACTTCTGACCGAGGATACCTGGGTCGAGAACGTGTGATGTCCGCGTCTGGGATGTCGTGACGCAAACGTTAAGCTGCACACGCTGCGGTCACGGAGAAAAAATGTAAACAAACAACAGTATTGCAAATTACCGTAGTTTTACCACCATGTGCTCCTTTAAGGAGACTCGAGATATGCTTCTTTTGTCCCTCCAGAACAAGTACATCACGGAAGATGAATGTTTATTGTTGTATGAAGCGAATAGTTCTAAAAATTTGCTTTTTCCTCACGCCGACTACAACCGCTTCAACCTTGAAGACATGGACGAAACTGAATGTTTACGTGAATTCCGTGTTCATAAATTGGACATACCTCGCCTCGCCGATGCTCTAGGGTTACCCGAAGGTCTGTCCTGCCATCAGAGAACTCAAGCAAATAAGATTGAAGGACTTTGTATGGTTCTCAAGCGGCTGGCATATCCATGCAGATTCAGCGACCTGATTCATCGATTTGGCCGCGCAGTACCCGAACTCAGCATGATAACAAACCTGTATCAGGACTGGATTTATCAACATCACCATCGCAAGATCACTCAGTGGAATGGAGACCTACTCGGCCCTGATGCCCTCCAGCTTTATGCGGATGCTGTGGCACAGAAAGGAGCAGCTTTAACTAACTGCTTTGGTTTCGTCGACGGGACTGTTCGCCCGATTTGCCGCCCGGGAGAGAATCAGAAAGTTGTGTACAATGGTCACAAGCGTGTACATGCTTTGAAGTTTCAATCAGTGACACTGCCAAATGGACTTATTGCCCATCTTTATGGCCCAGTTGGTAAGTATAGTAAAACTTTTGTTACATGCGTTAGATAATTGATAATCCATTCGAGTGGCCTTAAATTTAGACCGAAAACGAAAAGGTACGGTATACTTTTTTTTAAACGTCTCATAATAGTTCAACAGTTTCATCTTTTCTTTCAATATTTTGTAATTCAAACTTCCTACTTTTGGAAATTTTTACTACAATCACTATAAGTCTATTCTCAATTGGAACTCTCAGTTGTTTATAAATACCACTATAATTATCGTGGTACACAAGCTGAAGAGAAAAAAAACTAAAATCTTGTGAAATAGTTATGAGCCTACTTATAATGAATTCTCATATGAATGTTTTCTGCATGGTCCTGTTTTACAAGATTGCAGAAAAAAAGTGATCTTATATTTAATATTATGTTGAATTTTATTATTTAAAATTCTTACAAATATCATTTCTAATAGTAATTTGTATTGAATGATCCTAATATGTAGAAGGACGAAAGCATGATGCTGCCATGCTGAGGGATTCTGGTTTAATTTGCTAGATGAGTGCAGACACATGCCTTTTCACCAGCCAGAACTCCCATGTGCATCTATGGGGACCCTGCATACCCTCTACGCATACATCTTCAGGCACCATTCCATAACATTCACCTCACACCACAGATGGAGGAGTTCAACACAACCATGAGCGCAGTACGCTCATCTGTTGAGTGGATTTTTGGGGACATTGTGGGGTCATTTAAATTTCTTGATTTTAAAAAAAATCTCAAGATTGGTTTAAGTGCTGTGGGTAAGCATTACATTGTCAGTGCACTGATGAGAAATGCTTTAACCTGCCTGTATGGGAACAGTACAGCTACTTTCTTTGAAGTTGATCCACCCTCCCTAGAACAATATTTTAATTAATTATATAATTAACTACATGTACAGCTCAAAATGAAAAAAGGTCAAGTCACAATTTTGAAATTGGTCAGTAAAATTTGTAAGTCATGCTTCACAAAATTTTAGGGCCCAACTTATTCAGGTGAAATATTGTCACTTTTTTGCAACTACTAGAGTTTTAGTTGCATGTTATATAGCCTCATAAGCAAAATTATATAGAACACAAAGCATGCATACATGAAGGCGACTATACTTTAATTTGTGCCTTAAGTCTTAAGCTTACGTCTTGGATTTGCATTATATCTGTCAATAATAATTAATACATGTATGGTGCAGCCAGCTGATCATACTGCAAACATGAAAATAATAGCTACATATAAAAATATGTTTCATAAATAACAATAAAATTACTGTCCTTTAAAATGAACCAATATGTTCTATTTGTCAGTAATTCTTGTTCATATAAAAACTCTTCCTGGGACAATAAATCATACAAAACAAAACCATGCATATATATTATCATTGAGCATTGCAGTAAGGTGCTGTTCAGTCAGTGTAGGTAACCCTCAAGTTTTCTTCCCCTGTAGCAAAGCCATTAACAGCTGATTTTGTTGCTGATGCTGTTGAGCCAGCATTGCCTGAAATTGCTGCATCTGCTGCTGTGACTGTTGCTGCTGCTGCTGTAGTTGCTGTTGTTGTTGGAAGACCATCTGCATGATTTCCTTGTGCTGTTCATCTTGTCGGGCTTGTCTATTTGACTCCCCTATCAACTGTTTGGCCTTTAACTCCAGCTCTTTTTCTCTGATATTCATTTCGCTCATAGCTCTCTCCCTCAGGAATGCAACTGTTTCGGTTCCATTTGACCTCCTCCTCTTTGCTACTTTCTGGTTCTCTTCTCCCGGTTCAGTGGATTGTGCCCTTTTTTTCGTCTGGCTGAAAGATTCCATGGCCTTGAGTCTCATGTCACTTGCCTGTTCTTTCTCTTTCTCTGCTTTTTTTCTAGCACTGCCATTTTCCTCTTCCACTATCCGCTCACTCTCTTCCATTCTCTCCATGATTTCTTCTAACAGAGTGTCCAACTCTGTTGTATCAGGGCTAATCCCACTTGCCTTCTTCTCAACACACATTCCTTTTTTTATATTTTTATATTAATGTGAGAAGATGGTCACGGACTGACCTCTTATCCACCTTGAATCCTGGGTCTTTCATCTGGTTCAAGTCATCTGCAACTGTCTGCCATGCCTGTGCTCTCTGGACAGTTCTTTCCTTTGTCTTGTATGGCTCCACAAGCAACACCTCTACATAGCAGAATATTTTTACATTCACTCCACTCCATCTTACTTATAGTACCACTTCTGCAAACAAAAACAGAAATATTCTTTATAATGATGTAAGCTTAGTAACTTAGTTGGATGTATTTTTTAAATAGGAAGTTAGCTATTAATCATAAAGTTCTATGTATATATGTCATGCACATTTATCTGAATATTTTCATTTGCATAATAATCAATTAAGGAATTCTTCTCTGCATATCATTTTCTGTTCTTTCTCTCTAGAAGTTCCGTTCGACCTTCTCTTTTAACACTTTTATTATCTGCCCCATTCAATATGCTACCGCAAAAATATGCAAATTTCGCGGCAACTTGAAATTGCCGTGAAATTTAAAATGCCTTTAAAAAAACAGTGAGCCTAAGGACAGCTTCTGCCGAATACATGTACAGAAACTGACAGCTTCTATTCTGACTTTGTTTGGCTTTTTTATAAGAATACCAGGAGTCTAGCATAATATACTCGTGAATTCACTTGTGTTTACTTTGTCTTAATTGTAACAATATTACGACACAAATTAAATGCTATAAATAGGTCGTCCCTCTTTAGTATAGAAACGCCGATAAAACTGCGAAAATGAAAGCAAAGTTACTAAATTAAACAAGATATCAGGCAAATATAGTTAGCACTTACTTATTTTCTTTTCGAATTGGAGAACCGAAACTTGCTGCATGCAATTATTTACGAAAACCAACCGGGGGAAAACACAACAAAGTATAAAATTTAAAATGTCTGCAAAACTATAAACTAATGAGCCCAAGGGAAGCTTATGCCAAATGTACAGTACATGACAGCTTTTATTCCGATTTTGTTATACCAGGAGTTTTAGATGAGAATTTAGCACGATACTCGTGAATCACCCTTTTGTTTTGCATTTGTCTTGTCATGGATACAAGGCTAGCCCAGGTCAACTCTCTACAAACATCGATAAAACTACGAAAAATACATCAAAATTCCTAAATCCAGCAACTTATGTAGGAAATATAGTCAGTACTTACGGATTCTTGGAACATCCAGCTGGAACAAACACAAGGTTCATCTTTAAACCTTCTTTTGTTGTCCCGTTTTCTCGACGACGCAGAAAAGCCGAAATAACCTCCGCGACGTTGTTGAACCTGCGTGACGGATTTTTTCTGACATGCGCGGTAGTCCAAAACATTGAAATCCGACTTCCGGTCAACGTCGGGGACGTCAAAGTTCTCGATGCTTAAGGTCCCTAATACTACGACCATAAATCGCCCAAAAATGGTTGAAGTAATATATAAAACATTTTACTGCGCCCAAATAAATTATTTCTGGCTAGGGCTTATAGGCACTTTAAGCCTTGGTTAAACGGTTTCAACATCGGTTCAACATCGGTTCAACATCGGTCCAACATCGGTTCAACATCGGTCCAACATCGGTTCAACATCGGTCAAACATTTGTTGCATCATATTGAAGGATATTGAAAGCATGGGTGTCAAATGGTTTCCACATCTAGTCAACAATGTTGGGTAAATGAGTTGCGAGAGACCTAGGAAGAGTACCAGACTCCTCTCGTCCACCCTGCCGCCATAGGTGCGCAGCGCGTATTCAACAAATGTTGAATAAAGCGGTCAAACTTCAACATTTCCGAGAACAATTGAAGTTTAATTAAATGTTGGAGTGATGTTGAATCAAAGTTTGAACGAATTAAAACTCTATTCAACATGCTTTCAACACCTTTCAACAATGTTGAACGGCCATGTCGAACGGTTTCAACATCTGCTTCAAGATATTTTACGTTGTACCGATGTGGCCGTCTCAGCTCAAATCCGGGGTCTGGGAACTATTTTCTCGCCGCAGTTCCCCCGCGTCCATTTCTCCATACGGGGACTTAGAGTGATCGATGTTGATGGAGACTCGTAGCCACTTCAAAATAACACTTGAAAATCTCTTGTAAACTGTGCAAAATTATCCACTATAACTCGGGTGTATTTAGACTCGTTCTATGAATGATTTGGGGTTGGAATGGTTAGATTTTTTAACATTTTTGCGGTAGGGTTTTAGAAGGTTTGTATGAGGATTTGAGAAAGTGCATTATTAAGGCTTACTCCAATCAACAAAACGAAACGAAATGAAACGAAACGAAAGGACAATTTGTAATCAACGAAACGAAACAAAAATATTAACGTTTTAAAAATCCACGTAATAAACCTACCTCTGTATCCGGCATCGCAAATGTTCACAGAAAACGTTTCTGAAGGCCAATCGGGGCCCGGGGGGGGGGGACTCCCATATAAAAGGGGTAGGGATGCTCGTCGGACATTTTCGATTTGACCCCTAAGTGGTACTAAAATGGGCGTGGCTCAAGCTTATTTTGACCCCTAAAAGATAATAAAAATGTAAATTGATATCAGCTTTTTTTTTCAATTGACACCCGACCCCTAAAAGGTACCGCTTTACATAGAAATGTCTGTGTTTGATGGTGGATACCCTAAGTGGTACCAAACTCCTGATATTGACCCCTAAAAGGTACGACGAGCATCCATGTACCCCTCACATAAGGGAGTCCCCCCCCCGGGAATCGGGGCTCTGTAAACTCCAAAGGACTGTTTGTATGGATTCCTTGTCCATTACGAGTCAACTTGGTTTGTCAGTGTTTAAAGTGGTTCAAAAGGAACTAAACGTAGTGTCTCCTCCACGCTGATGTACAAGGAATCCATACAAACAGTCCTTTGGAGATTTACAGAGTCCCTATCGGCCTTCAAATACTTATCATACCACCTTAATTAAGCTACCAGCGGCAAATTCGAAAGCGAGTTAGTCAATCGTAACAAAGAAAACGGCCCCAAAAGCTGAAGTAGTGTCAGTGAATCCTCAAATTTCGTCAAATTCACTGGCTTTATACGTATGCTACACACCGCATTTTGAAGACGACATTATAATAAACAATTTGCGCGCAATAATTTAACTTTGCGGGAAAAGCAAATCGTATCGATTCGACAACGAAAGTCCGTGTTTTCAAAATTTATTTGTATGAGAAAAAGCTATTCCTGTGACTTCAGCTTGATTTTCTCGTCGAAATCTGGCTCGATTAAACAAACTTTTGCCGTTTGTAGCGGCTACAAACGGCAAAAGTTTGTTTAATGTCTCAGTAAACCATGTCTATATTTTGGCAGAGTTCTGTTGATAATGTTTCATATCGCAGTGAACTTTTCTAGAAGCCATGTTATTGACTGAACTGCGCTCGCCATATTTGGGTTCCAAGCGATTCGCGGCCGCTCGTTTGAACTGCGGTGACTCCGCCTCCTCTCTACTGGGCACAATGCCGCTAATTACTTATTGAATTTTCCATGTGGCGCGGGCACTGTTAGAAAAATTTAAATGCAACTGAAAGGTGCCTAAAATAAATCCACTTTCGACTCTGTTCACAACATACTGGTCCATACTCGTGCCGTGTAAACACCGATCTTAGCGACTGCAAGGGAGGCAAAGCAAGCAAACAGTGCGCGGTGGCGTGTAGCTTCTCTCCCGGCGGAGTTCAAAATCTTTTGCTCGCGGCGCCGATGCAGCTAGCTTCAAGAGTTTAAAAAACGCTTCTATGGAGTTTGAAATCTTTCGCTCGGATAGCTCGTGCGAACAATGCTGAGGTTCACTTTTATTTAACTAGTTTCACAACTATGGCACTAAAATAAAGCTTGTTGAATTTCACTTAGGCTTTTCGAATAAGCTCTAAATGCAGACATGATACTCCATTTTTATTTTTGACATAAGTCAAACGTCGAACGCAAACGAAATAGGTTTGCAAACTTCGCGCGGCAAAACTTATAACCTACAAAGTCCGTCCAAGTAGTAGCTCTTCTTAGGGATTGATTTTTTGGTGATCTTTTACTTTTACCGATTTAGCTATTTACCCAAGGTCTATTGAAATCTCTTAACATTTGCGATGGATACAGAGGTAGGTTTACGTGGATTTTTAAAACGTTAATATATTTGACTCGCGAATAAGCAAAAACCGTGGACGAATATCCTGCTTGTTGAACGTTGGATCTGTATGAAGATCTAAACAGCCAAATAATAATAAATAGAAGCGAGAAGTCCAAGGACTATAGCAAAGCTGAAACAACGTGTATAGTTTTAAACGTACTATATTTCGGCTAGCCAAACTAGCCTTCTTCAGGTACTAGATGTTGTAACTAGAGAGTTCTAAAATAGGGGGTTACAATATATAGGATTTCACAATATATAGGATTTCACATTATGTAAATAGGAAGTGACGCAATGGAACGGATATATTTGACTCGTTTCGTTGATTACAGATTTTTGCCATTCGTTTCGGTTCGTTGATCACGGATTCTCGTTTCGTTTCATCAATCAATCAATCAATCAATAACCTTTATTTTAACACGATAATTATTAAAGCTTACAGCTTGTGGGGTCGTGTATAACTAAATATATATACAATGATTATAAGATTATAATAATATAAAAAACATCTAACGGACAAATTAAATAACTACTATCTAAATTTATTTACAATAATTAAAAGAAATAATGCTTTAAAGTTAAAATATGAATTATGTATATAAATATTCCCCTAGTCTAAATTTAGTAGTCTGCACTGAATTAGTGGAGAAGTTAAAATCTTTAAAAGTATCCATCTTTACTACTTTGTTTGATAGTGCCTTGGTGCATGAAGTAACAATGCTAGTGTTCTTTGATATTAATGCGTTCCACAATGTTGAGCCTCTATAGGCAATGGAGTGTTTCATGTAACGTGTATTGAAACGTGGCGTAATAAGTTGGTCAGTAGCACGGAAAGAATATTTTGGTTGGCGCTTTTCAATTATGCCTGACATAACTGTAGGTAACCTATTTAGGTAGGCTTTGTGAATTAATTTAACAATAGCTAACTTATAGTTATCGAATAGCGTTGACCATTTAGCGTGATTTAGTACGTCTTTAGAAGGCATATCCCTTGGTAAGTTGAATATTATTCGTGCAGCCCTACAGTGTAATCTTTCAAGAGAGTTAAAATTATCAATACAATTACACCCTCCCATTTCGTTGATTGTAGTAAGCCTATTATTAATGAACCAAGTGGCAGTTACTCCAAGTTGCCTGATTAGGAGGCTAGTACCGATGTTGAAACCGTTTAAAAAGCTTTAGCTTGCCAACTAAGCGTGCAAAACCAATGTTTTTATTCTTTTTGGGACTTAACATGACCTCTGCGTGAGAATTTTGATATTTTGATTGGTAACTGCATGAACCGGCACCGGTTATACTGTATTCTGGCAATACAGAACACTCTACACCTCAGTAAACATAAAAATATTAAAGCATTGAAAATAAAACTAAAAGCCGGAGGATTGTATTCAAATGAGCATTAGCTACCCCGTGGTTTGAAGAGATAACGAAGATCAATCAATGACACTACACATCCACACGACATTTTAAACCAGTTTAATTGATATGTTTTCAGAATTTCCTGCACAATTTGACATTACGTTTGTTCTACTTGGTATTGCCATCAATCATCAATAAAAACACATCATGCAGACGCCTGAACAGAGTGAAACAAGTTTCACTAGTTGCTGTGATTAAAATCAAGATAATTTACATCTTTTCAATTCACTCTTTTCACCCGGTGGCCATCTTGGATTCAAAGCGAGGCAATCCTTTGTATTTGCTAGGTCGCATTGACAGATATCAGAATGAGTTTAGCCTAGCAAAAATAAAGGATTGCCTCCCTTTGAATCCAAGATGGCCACCGATTTTGATGATTTAGTTTTTGTATAACTTCTCGCTATGAACTAATGACATCAACCTCACAGATTTAAATCACCACCTTTATTTTTTGTACGCGCATCTTGTACGAGTGTGAAAACGACGAACTATTCGTTAGACCAGCAACCAGGCCTTTTTCAGGAAACAGTCACGTGCTGATATATCACTTCAATAAACAATGAATTGAGCTCGTGATCCCATGGGAAAGGCTTTACTGGAAACAGTCACGTGCTGATATATCACTTCAATAAACAATGAATTGAGCTGGTGATCCCATGGGAAAGGCTTTAATGGATGGCATTCACGGTTTACTTTGTTATTGTCCCGCAGAAAATTCGCACTCGCTTATACTCAACTCCATGATGTTGCGCATTTCGCCGTTCGCGTTTATGAAAGACCCGCTCGGATAACATATAACCCTTTACTACCGTTGATCAGCCTCATAGCTAAAATTACATCCCAATATTCGATTGCACCGCAGTATTTTACATTATATACATTAAATATGATCAAAATAATAAATACGTGATGCACGTGTTAAATCACTTAATGCACGAGCTTCCATATTAGGTCCAATACTGTTCCCCTTATATATGAATGGTCTCCCATTATGTCTGCCTAGCGCATATAGAAGTATATGCAGAAGGTTATACTGTGGTCAGCAAACAACGATACCCGGCATATCCAACAAGACCTGCAGCTGAATCTAGATAAGGCTGGCTCCTCCTGGACAAGATGGTTCTCAATAGACTCAATACCAAAAAGTCTAAACATTTACTAATCGGCACAACCCAGAAACTTCAAAATACCAACAATCTAGTTTTACATCTAAACAAGGGGTTGAGGAATCCAACAACCCAAAGTTTTTTGGTTGTTGTCATTGACAAACACCTCAGGTGGGACGATCACATAGAGTATATTATTCATAAACTCAAGAATGAGCCAAACCGCTATCAATTATGCTGTGCGGTGTGGGGGAATTGCTCCCTGGATCTCCTGTGGAGACTCCATAGAGTACAGAAACGATGTGCTAGGAGTATTCTGGATGCCAGTTACTTTGACAACTCCGCTGAACTATTCAAAAAGTTGAAATGGATTCCAATTGACGATATTTAAATTGTAATTTCTTCTGTAATTATCGAGAAGACGATAGGATTACTATTGCTGAAATATTTCAGAATTCAGAGTAAGAAGAGCAACTGAAAAAATTCCTTAAATTGTCTTCATGGCCAAATTTTATATCATTAATATGGATGCATGTGATAAGAAAAAAAACTTATTCGGCATAAGAGTTGAATAATTAACAATTATTTCCCGAAGTCTCGGTGACTAGCGGTGGATATTTACCGAGCTACGAAGTGATATAGCCAGCTTTCAAATTAGTTCAAAATTAACAAGTAAATTATTCGTGCGCGAGACCGAAAACAGTGAATACATATTCCGAGCTTGAGTACGGCGGGTAAACAGCACTGTTCACTTGTGTGGTGTCACGGTCAAGCGACAAGCGACATCATTATAACTGGCGGCAGCTATGCGGAATGGAATACGGTGCAATTCGAAAATCCATTCGAAGGAAACCATTAAGCTTTTGACTGCAAGAACAAATGAATTCACCAGATTTTCAGCTACAACCACAATCCATTGCGGTCTGGGTATGTCGCTCGTCGTTTGCCGCTTGTACGGGACAACCTTTTTGAAACAGCTGTATACTGAACTCTGATATCCCAAACCCCAAAAGACGTCATCTTCAAACTCAAGAATATCAATGTTTCCTTAAGTTTTCCTTTTATCTTCATATGAAGCACTTTAGAATGAACTTTAATAACGCGAATTAAAGAACACTCAGACGAGGCAGCATGAAGAGGAAGATTAGGCTACTATTAAAATACTGTTCATCATTAAGATACAATGGAACACGGAGAACCAGCTTCTATTTGTTAATTATGAATATGCGTTGTATTAACTCTTTAGTAGTTTCTAGAAAAGCGAGAAGTAATTAAGTAGCTGATATATTTTTTGTCGGAATTGAACACTTTCAGAACATGAATAATGTAACTATCAAAATAATGAGCCTGGCAAAAAAATCCAATTATAAGTACTATAAAGGAATGTACATCTTTGGACTGGAAGTCTCCGATATTTCCTAGGTTTTAGATTGCAAAAATTCGATGAAACATGTGGATTTTTACTTTAAAGCTGAACTGTTCAAGCCAACGACAGCTTAAATCTTGTTTTTTTTTGTCGTTGAGGCATACGAGGACGGAATCACCACGCTTTGCAAAGTGACTGACGTTCCGATCGTGGTTTTCATTATTGATATTTTTTTGAACAATCAAGCAGCTTTGCCAATTGAGAACTTCTGTGTTTGCTTAAATGAACGTAATAATGCAGACGGAATCTATGTTTCACAGTGAATTTCTCGTTATAATCATGGATTAAACAAAATTTGAAACACACGCGTATTTTTTTCATTTACTGTCTTCAGTTCTCTTAATTTGGTTGCTTTACCAAGTTTAACTCCTGTTTATGCCGTTTTATGTTAATCTATCATTCTATTATCTATCTTTCTAGGATTTCACTCTTACGGTTATATTTATAAGGATCTTTTCGTACCTTGTCACAGACTTGTGCGATATCTGAGACCACATCTAAAAACTGATTGAAATGAAGATAGAAAATCTTAGAAAGCGCGCGATTCTAAGACGTGTCAGACCACCTTCAACTTAAGTATTGACATAATTATAGTTTTGAGAGACAACAAGGTGATGGTCTCTTGAAGATAATTGAAATGTACTAATTGCTTAATGTCCAATTAAAAATAAAATGGGTAGCAAGCTATGGAGAAAATGGGGAATTCCTCCAGTGTCGGTGTTTTCGTCAACTGAAATCGTAAACAACAGGATAAACGACCACACCGCCAAAGTTTTCATAACAACACGAGTTTAAATAGAATTCCTAAAAAAGTATAATTAGGATTTGGAAGTACTATTTATAGAATGAGAGGTCGTGTTGTATGAGTAGATATAGATTCGAGCCTCTTCGCTTTTTTCCTCATGAATTATTAATGAGTTTTAGATCCAATGAACAGAATTTCGGCGAATCTAAGGTTTGTTTTCTTCTTCTGTGTAACACCCTTGTTGGCTTTATTCAAGGGCACCCAACGAGTACTTTTTGAAATTCGTTTGAAACCAGTTGTATGCAGCTTATCTAGCCATTTTAAGGCGCCTACTATGTCCTTTTGGCGTATTCTAGAAAGCTATTATAGCTGTTCGGATTTTCTAAGTGGAAATCGCGTCAACCGAAAATACTATGGCAAAATATTCCCGGCCTACGAATTTGTTAGTAGTCTAGAACATAAACAAGAATTTTCTAGCCCATGTAACTTCATGTTGCAAAGTTTTGTGGAGGTACGATTTTTTTAGGGGTTCTTTTTTCCTTTAGGCAATTCTTTTAGGTGACCTCCATTTGCTAAAGGTTTATTCTTTCGGATTTTAGATGTCAGAATTTCTTAGAGAATGAAAATGTGTTCTCGAAAACTTTAGGTGGCCGCTTCACTAAATGATTTGTGATAATATGGTTGTTTTTTTTCATTCCAACCAATGTTTTTTCCGGATCGTTCTGACTCTATTGATCAGACGAAAACGTAGGAATATTTTAGGGGAAAGCTCTTACTCTATTGATCAGACGAATACGCACGAATATTTTAGGGGAAACGTTTTAGTCTCCCTTTGCTTCTATAATTTTCTAGGGATTGAAAACAAATTTTCTAGCCAGTATTTCAGAAAACAATTTTCTAGGGACAATGTTTTCAAATCCGAACCCGCGTTTTAGGCTAACTTACTCTCCCGAACAGCTTTTTAACCGAAAACTTCGTTGGGTGCCCTTGTTTAATGAACTGTGGTTTACTGATAAAGAGACTTGTCATACTGCAACATCAAAAACGGAGAGAAAGCTCTGATAAATCTCCTTGTAACACATTTTCACGTTTTAAGATTACAAAGATGTGATCTATTTAGAGTTTTATTAAAATGAGTGAAATCAAGAGGACATATAGAAAGTACCACCAATGGCCATTCTTAAAATGCTAAATTTATTATTTATAGCAAGTCTGAGTTGCTGCGGAACAATAACCTCAATGTACAAAACAGTAAATAATATTTATGGAGTGTCAGTGTATCACCGGCCGTTTCTATGCCAAACTAAACTCTTTGTCTGTTTTAAAATGGTGTTATTAGCAATATGAAATCTATGTTGAAAACATAAACGTATATTGCGGTAGTTTCTGACAAGTTCAAACTGTCAGTGGTTGGCCAGTCATGTTCTCGCGACGACAACAAGAGATTAGGAGGAGCTCGATAAAACCTCCATAAAACATTCGAAAAGTTTACCTTTATCTTAATTAGCTTATTATTTTTTAGTGTGTTAGAGAAGTGTAGGGGACTTGGTACATCAAACAATTAAACTCGACAAATAATTTTGTCCAAGTTAGTATGGCTACGTGTTTTCCTAACAAAAATTGCTTCTAGTTTTGCCATTTAGGAATATTCCGTCCCTAAATATAAAAGAAAATCATGGCCCGAACTTTAGCCTTCAAAAAAGCTTCATGGATTTTTAATAGTATCGTCGAATGACTGCGACGCAAGGTAAACAAAATCCAGTCGAACAAATTAGGCAATATATATTTTCAGAGAAAAAAACAAGGCGAGCTTGTTCAGCTGCCTAGCCACTACTCTGTTTCCTTACCCTCCAAAGAAAGGTGACTAGCTAGGTCGATAAATTGACGTAAAGGTTGACATTGAAAACAATTGAAACGCTTCTATACGGCAATAAGTGTACGCTAGCTAGCATTGTAGGACAAGATACCATAGACTTCTGATATTGGGCAATGTCAGAAGTCTACGGTTTCACCTGCTTCTCTTGTTAAAACTTTTATGACCCGCCCTATAAATGAATTAAAAATTAGATGACCCCTCAGTTTGCCACACTGTGGAGCAACCCACATTTAGATATCTGGTCAATGAATGGCTGAGAACTCAAAGCAGCGACTACTTCTTTGAATCCCATGGGGAAAAACCCGAGTAACTCCAGAACTTTATACATGATAACACGTATCCTATTATATGGTCAGCGTTGCCACAATATGTGGTAAGATTGCATGTTTAACTGACCCAAGATAGATAAGCTGCAGCAGGTGTAAGGGCGGAACAGAGCAATCATCGAGAGGCAGTCAGTGGAACCTGAATTGACTGCAACGGTGACGCTGAACCACAAGGGAGACATTCTTCCTTTATTAAATATCAGTGTATTTTTGTATTTGCGCGTCAGAGACCTGAAACCTGTAAAATACGCATCCCATACAAAAGTCTATAGATCCCATCTTTAATATATTTTCGAGATTTCATCCTATACTATTAAAACTTTCCAAAACTGTTGATTTATAGGTGCTCTTTGAGATGACAGTGGTTATTTTCATGTTGGAGATCCCAGTTTGCTGGTTTTCGAAAATCAGCACGTGTGAATAAGGAGTATTAGGACTTTTTCTCCGTAACATCATTTATTGTTGTATATATTATTTTTATTCCATATATCTGTAAGTTAGTCTGATTAGTGTGGGAATGTGTATTGCAAACTTTTTATACATTATATTATATACATTGAATGAATGAATTGAATAAATAATTGTGTCGGCGTTTCTTTGGTCGAATCCAGATTTGGAATCCTAAAACGGATTTTTCCGCTCCATTGAAGACATCCAAAAATGGATTTCGAATCCCTTGAATCCAACCTGAGTAAGGATTAAATCTAAATCTGGATTCTTTGGATTTGCAATCCAAGCGTTCCTATTAGAAAATAATACAGACAGCCAGCGGTATTCAAATGGTTCCGCTTGGCGGTCGCCGTGTTTGTTTCGCATACATTTGTACTCGTGACTTGTCTCGTTGCCATGGTAATAAACCGTTTCTGGATTTTGCGTAGGTTCTCTTGACGAAGTGAAGAGGGGGACTTGGGGGGGGGGGGGGAGTTTTAGAGTGTGAGAGCCTGTAGACC